>JAQMYJ010000017.1:11262447-11294263 GCA_030014305.1 Clarias laeviceps
TGGTACTGACAAGCAGCCTGCATCCTTTGATCGAAGTAGGCGTGGCGGATCGTAAGACACTAGCAGTTCACTCAGATGCTGCGGCGCGAGACCATTTAATGCTTTATATGTCAATAATAGTATTTTAAAATCAATGCGAAATTTCACAGTAATCAACATCATTTCATCAACTTTAGTACACTGTCCCAGCATTTGCAATCTTGGGATATTAATGAGTTTCCACAATGTGTTATCACAGTCATTCTATAAAACCCAGTTAGAATCGTGTTTCTTGTGCCTTCTGTGACTTTCAAACAGAGTTGCTTAGTGAGGTACTACATATCATTTACAATATACGCCTCTGTGTTCACTGTACTGTACTCAATGAGCTATCACCACTTCTGGATGATGGATTGTCGTAAGAATTCTTTCTAAACTCAGAGTTGACTCGTTGACCCAACTGGGAAGGGCGCGGTTAAGAATGTAGAACATGGTGATTCACATGTAGGAGTAGTGCATTGTCCCAAGAGCCACATGCCTCCACGAGGACATGATGCTTCTCATAGTCTGAAATGTCATAAGAAAGAATGTCCAGTCGATCTATTAATTGCTATCTCAAGGGTAAGTTGTTGAACCACGCATGCGGCTTATTAGCCTGCTGGCTAAGACTGCCTGTTGGCTAGCTGGTGGGTGACATATATATGGAATATTTAGAGGACAAAATGCAAGGCAGAAACAAACCCAGCATGAAAAACATTGCGACAAATGCTATTTATTAAGCATTGTGTAAAACTATACACGATACTATAGTAATCAAAACTGTATGATAGAAGTAATGGCTAATACACATAGGTAATGCCTACAAGGGGCAGTGGTGGCTCAGGTGTTTAAGTCTCTGAGTTGCTGATTGGAGGGTTGGGGGTTCAAGCATCAGAACCATCTGGTTGCCACTGTTGGGCCCTTGGATATGGTCCTATGATATGAAGCTCATATAAGTGAGCACGGTGTAGAGTGAACAGTAAAAGGGCAGATTAGGATCGGGATGCCTGCAAAGCTGACCATTAGAACAGTGGCTTGACCTCAGTAAGAACACAATTAGCCCAATTTCAGACCCTGACATGTAAACTAACAATCAAATAGAAACGATGGGGTCATCTAGACGTGTGGTTGCCTGGCGGCGCGTCTATTTAAGGGCCCTGATACCTGCGCACTTCGTGTGATCATTAGGTAGCACCGATAAAGATATCAGGGCCAAAGATAAAAGGGCATAAGACCCAAGGCAGAGGCGAAGACCCAGCATCAGTATGTGTTTATTTTGTGTTTTTTGTTTTCTTTTGTTTGCTTTAGGTTTATAGTTAATATTGCCACGCTACCTCCAAACGGGGAGGTCTCATAATAACTCTCACAATCCTATTTCATTGACTCCATCAGCTGCCCTGCGTTAGGGCTCTTATTAATATCATTCCATCCCGTGGTGCGGCTCTCGAACCCCGCATCACATAACAATATACATTACATACATGACATACATTAATACCCATGTATGTAAAACTTCACAGTAGACAGGAGCTATCTCCATCTACACAGAAATCTTATTATAAGTTGTTAGACAGCATAAATCTGGAAGTAGCATGCCATTTGGGAATCTCCTGCTGACTCGCAACATGGCATGCTCATCAAACAGGAGAGCTGGGCATGCACAAGATCTCACATTTGGAAGCAATACAGGATGAGGAGTGTGTTCATTCTAACAGCCTCAAAAACAACAGAACGCCTCACTTGTCCAAGCAGCGTTTAAGCAGAAATATATAAAAAAAAAGAATATACAACTGACTCTCTTTAAAAAGTACTGATCACACAATCAAATTGGTGCCACTGAAATGTTCAATGAGCTTTCATTTATAGGACAAAGTCAGGAGTTCCACTAGTGTGAGGTGGTACAGTATTAGTCCTGATTTCTTTATCAATCAGTTTTATGTTTACAAACAATAAAGTATTTCATTTAAGCACTTTTTTACTCAGCATACTTTCAATATACAAGTGTATGCTGCAGCCAGGAGGCCTTCATTAGCTGTTTCTCCAACAACAGATGGCCTGGTGAAACTTGGCACAAATGTCTACAGCTTGTCTTGTTGAATATATATGCTTTCATAAAGTTAATCTCTATTTTTATTCAGTGGATCTTGTTATCATATATAGCTATGTTGATAATTGTGTATCTTTATTCAACTGTAAATGATGGATAATTTTTCCTAGAACAAAGTGTACCTTGGAGCTAAGATTATGATGTCTCTGCAAAAAAAAAGAATTTTCTCAACAAATCCTCCAGAAATAATCTCTTATTTATCTTAAGCATGTGCCCTGAAGAGCCCTGAATGCATCATTTTTTTCTGAAATTTCTGATTAAATGTCAGGCCTGAGTTTCCCAGAAGCGCTGCAGCACAAGGATGATGATTATTAGTAGTCGTAGTGTGAGGGACTTTCAAATGATGCAACAGAAAATTATTCCCCCAAACATGGGGGAGATCGCAAGTTTGAATCCCGACAATACAATGTCTACCTGTTATGATTCTAGACTGCAAAATGTTTGTGTGTGGGAGAGACAAATATGGCACACTCTCTCTAACCTTGTCAATCACAGCAACAATGCAACACTACACCTGCCTCGGTTTCTTTATATGTGTCATACAATGTATCAATCATTTGTTTTGACTTTAGCCATATATATGTGGAATCTGTTTTATTGTATATAGATAAACCAAATAAGATCATATTTGACCATGTTTTTTACTTCCTGCTTCTATTCCTCTCTTCTGTTCTCTTCTCATCAGGTACAAGGGTTTCATTAAGGACTGTCCCAGTGGGCAGCTGGACTCAGCTGGCTTTCAGAAAATTTACAAGCAATTTTTTCCCTTTGGGGACCCAACCAAATTTGCTACGTTTGTCTTTAACGTCTTTGATGAGAACAAGGTGAGGAAGTGTCAAGATCGATAGCAAAAAGGTTGCACGGTGTGACCTTACACAATACTAGGCATAATGTTTTGTATTGTAATGTGATGGCTGATCTGTGTATTGTATGGTTTTTCTCATCTGCCATTATTACCTACCTGTCCTTCTCTCTCTCTCTCTCTCTTTTCTGGCAGGATGGACGCATTGAATTCTCTGAGTTCATCCAAGCGCTTTCTGTCACCTCCAGAGGGACACTGGATGAAAAACTTAGATGTAATTGCTTACTACTATTCAACAGAATAGTAATTATAAATTGTCTATTTAATTAATATAGTAATAAATTAAGAGGTTTTATTACAACTTTCGGTGTTGGCATAGTCATAATGCATAACATAATAATAAAAAATTAAAATTAAATTTTCACAGCATGTATACAGAAAGACAGCTGTAGTAAGCTGTAGCAATACACACCTGAACAACAGCAAAACGTCTGGGAATTTGGAGACAATTCCATGAGCTGCCTATAAATAAATGCTAATGATTTCTACTACATGTGTAGAAACATGCTTAAATTCTGTCGATGTTGCAGGGGCCTTTAAACTTTATGACCTTGACAATGATGGCTACATAACACGAGATGAGATGCTGAACATTGTGGATGCAATTTACCAGATGGTGGTGAGTTACACAGTATAATAGTAGTAGCTTCCTGTTTCTCACTCTCTATCCTGCTTTCTTATACTATGATTACCCTGACCATGCTATCATTATTTATTTTTGTGTATTTACGTAAGATTTTTTCATGTAAGTTAGAGGTTAGAAGTGCTTGTGGCTTAGCATGAGGTGGAATTATTCATGAATATGTGCATTCAGGTCTTTTAGATCACATTCATAGGCTTCAGCTTTTGCTTGCAGGGAAACACAGTGGACCTTCCAGAGGAAGAAAACACACCAGAGAAAAGAGTGGATCGTATTTTTGCTATGATGGACAAGGTGAAGTCCACACACAGTGATTTCAGTTTAATAACCTACAATAGGAAAACTATTTCCAACATAATTTTAGATACAGTTTTGTGCAAAAGTCTTAGTTTTTTTTTTTAAATACTAATTGTTATATGGCATGTTAAGTGATTTTTTTTAAAACTGTGCTGAAAATAATGCCTCAGTGGGAATCACTTTTTTTTATTAACTAACATTTCAAACTGCACTGAGTAACTATTCCAGTAAACAAGGTACCGCTCAATGTAGGGATTTTGCATGAACCCAACTCTCGAATTCACTTCATCAATTACAATTGATTGTTTCCAAGAATCTGCAACAGTTAGAAGTTAAAGAAGCTGTTTGAAGCTGTGAACAAGTACAAAGTTGGAATTTACTACAACATCAGTTTGGTCTCTTTCCAGAGGAAGTGCAGATGGCCAGTTTCACTTACCCAGTTCAAGCATTGACCCAGTAGCAAACATGAAGATGGGACAACAAGACAAAAAATAGTATTTACAAAAAAAGAACATTTTAGTGCATTGCCTCAAAGGATCAGTGTGGCCCAAACGGAGTGGGAGTATTTTATACTGCTTGAAGGTAAAGTGAGTGCAGAATATATGGCCAGGGTTTGTTCATCAACAAAGAAACTAACAGACTGCACTTAGGAGAAAACACTGTGCGTGTTCTTCCAGGCAAGAACACTCAAGAGGAATAAACAGTGCTGCAAAATAGTGAATGCAGATCTGAAGGCTTAGATTAGTGTGTGCAGACCATCTTCTGTAAACACGCATTGGAAATGGTGGAAGCAAACATGGTAGCAAGAGACAAGCAGAGGGTGAATTACATCTTTGCAAAGACAGACCCAGATCCAGTAAAGTTTAGGAGTGGCATTGGTGTTGGGCCAAAACAGCGGGATTAGTTGTAAACAAGGACGTTCGTTTAAAGAATGTTGTGTCATTAGTTGTATCCAAAAAAAACAGATCCCAAAAAACAGTGGCTACCTGTTACTTGAATGACCTAGGGTATATTCCACAAACTGGAAACATTTAGAAGAGCAAAAATGATAGGTACATGATAATCCCTGTGAAAGTGCGACAAATAAAGCTACTTTAATTGGCCAATGGATGGTGGCACGGTGGTGTAGTGGTTAGCACTGTCGCCTTGCACCTCCAGGGTCCAGGTTCGATTCCCTACTCTGTGTGTATTAGTGGGTTTCCTCCGGGTACTCTGGTTTCCTCCCACAGTCCAACCTGCAGCTTAGGCTAATTGGTGTTCCCAAATTGCTCAAAGTGTGCCCTATGATGGATGGCACCCTGTCCAAGGTGTACACCGCCTTGTGCCCTAAGTCTCCTGGGATAGGCTCTAGGCCCTATGCAACCCTAAATAAAGGATAAAACGGTATAGACAGTGAGTGAGTAGTGGACCAATGAAATTCTCATTTTCAAATTTCTACCTGAGTCCCCAAGTGATGTAGCTGCAAGCAAGTATACTCAACAGCAGACCTTTGCATTGAGGTCAAGTGGCAAGTTTATTTTAGGTGTGATATACAGTAAAAGTCCCATCTGCAGTTATACTGGGTAAAAAGATAAAATTACAGTAGTAGATTAGGGGAGCAGTAAAAGACACCTACTAGCAATGAAAATGTGCGTGTGAATGTTGACCAGAGGTCCTACCGCGGTCGTAAAAATGAGAATAAATACAATGGTCACCATTAGCCAGCCAACAGTCCCTAGTTGGACTACATAGGTTCCTATATGGATGGTGGGATGGATGGACTAGCCTTGGAACATTGTGTTTCCTGATAACCTAGCCTAAGTCTAGACACTAGATAAACCATTTAAATAATTATTTACTAAATGAAAGTTTCTAAATGTAAGAGGGGAGCAAATTATCTTCAAGGAAAATCTATTTTCAAGGAGCTGAGCAAGCACTTAGTGGTTCAAAATCACTCAGAAAATGACTTATAAATAACATTTATAGACAGTAAATAAAACTAGGACACAGGCCAACAAGCCAGTGTTCCTAGCTCTATTGACATTTTGTAAGTAGAGTAGAGTTTGAGTTAACAGCCTCAGGAAAGAAATCTGACAGAGTGCCTTTAGTAACTTATCCAGTCAATGTTGTGCCATTTTCAAGGACTGCCATGGATATAGTAGCCCCCTACCAAAAAGTCATGTGGTAAACCACCATATTTTGATAATCTTTGACTACAGAACGTGCTGTCGAGAAGTTATATGAAACACTTTTTTTAAAAAGTTATTTTTTTTAAGGCCTTAATACAACTGATTTCTATGAGTGTGCATACTGATTGACATACTAAGAGATGGAGGCAATAACTTTATCCTAGCCTATAAAGTAGTGTTCACATTGTGAAGAGCAAGTGGTTTTATAACCATGCCATACCACCCCAAACACCTGGGACAATGGAGTGTTTTAATCAAACAGACATGAACCTCACAACAACTGGAGACTGCAACTGACTGAGATACATGGATTCTGTGAACTATGAGGTCCACTCATTCACAAAGGAAGGACTTAATGTCCTATTTTCAAGATGAGACACAATATACAAGATATATTTCAATTACAAGCCTTGTTCTTGAGAATATGAAATATAGAATATGTCACCAAAAAAGCAACAAGGGCCACATTAGGTAGATGCAGAAAATGGGTAAATAATACTGCATGAACTGTGTCTGCCAGACAGGAAAAAGAAGAAGAAGGGAAACAAAACACTGAGATTGTATGTTACAGAACAGCTTTGTGCATGTGCGATTGAGGAAGATGAGGACTAAACCAAAAATTATTTCAGCCAATAACACAACATGTAGGTAAAGGGCTGAATTACAACAAATCTTTTCAGAGAAGAACCTTGAACACTGAACCTCACAGAAAAGCACATATGTCTTACTAAAGCAGGATTTGTTAGATGGACTGCAGGGTACCAACAAGATTGATTCCTGACCTCATAAGGGAAGCCGAGGCACTATTGAATCGGGGGGAGATTGAACTATTTAGAAGTACCCCAGTGGTATTCGCCGAGACAAAGTATTTAAGTCTACAATTTTGTGTGGACATTTTAAAATTAAACACATTATTTGATTTTGAGCCTTGCTCTTACCCAAAGGTTTTTCAGGCAACAGTGCATATGTGTAAAAGGTACTGGCAGAGATCATTGTATCAAGCAGCAAAGAAGTTTACAGCTTTTTGTGAGCCCAGTGAATGGCCTATACTATTTTAAAATGATGCACTTTTGGTTACATGAAGCTACTGCAAAACATTCCAAAGATTGATGGAAGATGTTTTGAAAAGCATAAAGGACATTACAGCAGCGTACATAGATGACGTTGTCATTTACAGCATGATTTGAGACCATCTGGACCATCTGGCAACAACATTCCAGAAAATCATTAATGCAGTGCTGACAGCGAATCCAGCAAGTTTACGAAGTGAAGTCTCCTACTTTGGACTTGTCTTGGGTAGTTGAAGGATGTGCCCATTAATCAATAAGGTGGGGGCCATCAGAGAATAATCAGCATAAATTACACGGATGGTGAGCTTCTTTCTTGGGTTAGTCGAATGATATTGAATGAGGTTTATCCCCAACTTATTCAGGGAAGCCATGAAACTCATTGACCTGACCAAAATAGACAAACCCCAAAAGATCAAGTGGACACAAGATATGGAAGCACCCTTCCAGGACTTGTCCATGCTTGTCACCAATGCCAGTTCATCAAAAGCCCACACTTTGAAGGATTATTTGTTGGACTGACAGATGTATCAAGAAGTGAAGGGGAAGGACATAAGACTAGTGCAGTATATCAGATGGAAATATTTACCAAGACTAGATAATCTATGATGGAGAAAAAGGCACTGTCAGTAAAATGAGCTCTTGTAAAAAAGAATGCTATGGTTAACTGAACCTTGAAGAATGTACTTACTGGTAAGTACATTCTAAAAGCTACTTACCTTCTTTCCTAGACTGTTACTAAAGTGACTGCTGGAGCAATGGTCTAATGGAGTCAACTGAGAATAATTATTATTCTTTTCACAGACTGTAGACTATATTTTAGGTTCCGGGAGATCTTGCGAATTTCGATCTTGTGCAAACAGCTCTTTGCCTGCTGGGCCCTATGCAGGGCTGTGCACTGGGTTTTCTGGTGCCTTTCTATCATGGCCACTCTATAAAAGTACAGCATTCTTTCTTTTAGAAAGAACTAAAATTCTTGCTGTTAGCTATTAAATACAGAAACAAAAGCGAGCATGACAGTTTAATTTCATTATCTTTGAAGGCATCTATGCCTGACAGTATTTCCTAAGACTTTTGCACAGTGCTCTCTGAGGTGTGTGTGTATTTATCCATTTATATTTGTCTGGGCATAAATGATGCCATTACGTGTAAGACTATAAATGCCATTATTTATTATATTAATAAGTCTCCCAGATATTCTCTTACATTTTTCTCCTTCTAATCTGTGCTCATACCTGTCTGTTTATATTTACACAGTAAATCAGCATTTAGTCCCTGTTGATACTGTTGTTCTTACTGCACCAAAGCCATAAAAGACAGATTATATGAGTGTCTTAAGTAGCCTTTTAAACCAAGATATTTTAAGTCTCTGATTAATCTCAACCTCCATTCTAACAATCATATATATTACACTCAAAACTGCATTGCAGTTCTTAGTTGAGGCAGTGCACTACAAAAAAACTTATCCAGACTAGCAAATACTGATCCTGTCACTCACACACTCACCCAGTTGATTTCTATGCGGACGCTGAGTTCAGAACTAATGCCAAGATTGAACTCAGGAATTGATTTATGAACAGATTGCTGTAAATCAAGGCTGAATGTTTATTTTCCAAGTAGGGAGCCATGATTACTAGGTAATCATATCATCTTCGTGATCTTGTAATTACTAGAGTAATGTCACATAATAAACTACTATGAATGAAAAAACTGCAGGTGACATCAGTAAGCAATTTATCTGTTCACATATCTAAAGTACTCGATACACTGACTGACCAAAAAAAATCATTTATTTATCAATTATTGGCCCTGCATGAAGCAAAGAAAACATAAAAATTGCTGGAATTTGGTTATGAATTGTCAAAGGCATTAATGCAACATGAAATGTTAGTGCTGAGCTGTCAGTATCACTTAAAAAAAATTCTGAAAAAATAAAAAATCATAAATGACCATAATCAGAGATCACTTAAATGCATGGTGCAGTCGCATCATAAAAAATCAAGAGCAGAAGTAAAAGTTCAGTTAGACGTTGTCACATATACATTACTGCTTAGTGAAATTCTTTTTTTGCATATCCCAACATAACTGGTGTCAGAGCGCAGGGTCAGCCATGATATGGCACTCCTGGACTAGATGGGGTTAAGGGACTTGTTTAAGGGTCCAACAACGCCAACTTGGTGGAGCTGGGACTCGAACCACCAACATTCCAATGAGTAGCTCAGTGGCTATCACTGCCCCTAGTGTGTTAAATAGTGAAAGTAAAAGCATTTCTTTACACACAATGTGAGAAAAACTCTCAGGATTGGGACTTAAAACCTGATCTATCACTTAAAACATCATTGCACACAGACGATCTCTGCTTAGACATCAGTGGAGAAATAATTACTGATGAATTCAGTAATTTCTCTTGTCCTATTATTTAGTCATTTAAACATAGAGGCTGTACACACCCAGAGAAAAGTCTTGTCGCCTATTCAAGTTGTAGGAACAATAAATGATAACTTGACTTCAAGTTGATCATTTGGAATCAGAAGTGGCTTATATGAAAGGCAAAGGCCTCTAGATTACGCTTATTTTACCAAAATAAAATCTTATCATGCCGTGATTTTTAATTATTTAATTAGGACAGAAAGGTCAGACTTTGCATAGACAAAGGTCTTGTCACTTAACAGAAATAATGTACAGTACAGAACATAAAGTCATGGTGCAGTAGAAAAAGAATTAATATTGTGTATGACTCCCATAAGCTTGTAGGACTGCATCCATACGTCGCGACAATGACTCAAATAACTTATTAATAAAGTCATCTGGAATGGCAAAGAAAGTATTCTTGCAGGACTACCAGAGTTCATCAAGATTCTTTGGTTTCATCTTCAATGCTTCCTCCTTCATCTTACCCCAGACATGCTCAATAATGATCATGTCTGGTGACTGGGCTGGCCAATCCTGGAGCACCTTGACCTTCTTTGCTTTCAGGAACTTTGTGGAGGCTGAAGTATGAGAAGGAGTACTTCAGAACTTTTTATTTGTTGTTCCTACAACTTGGATAGGCGACAAGACTTTTGTCAGGGTGTGTAAGTGCATTTTTTCTGTTTTGATGACGACACTGTGGGAGTGTTACATGTTACATGTTACATGCTCTTACTGATAGAAAGAATTGGCAATCTGGAACACAAAACAAGGACAACAGAGTAAATTCTTTAAGATTCAAGCTTTTTCAGTCTCATTAAAAACAATGAGAAATAATCATCAATGATAAGTGCAAAGATGGTTGAAAGCACTGAACCAAATGCTACTCACATCCAATATCACTGGTGTTGTCACTTCCACTGGTGCCAAAACTTTTGGAGATGGAGGACCTCTAACTGGAATCTCCTAGTTTTTATTATGTACAAATTTACAATAACTCTACAACAACAAAGACTTCTTAGTCACAGGAGCAACTGTGATCTTTTTTTAGCACTCAGTGATTTGTTTTCCCCAGACACAGTGACAGTACAGTTTGAATTTGAGGAAAGTGTGTTTGTCTTCATTACCAGAATGCAGATGGGATGTTAACGCTACAGGAGTTTCAAGAAGGCTCCAAGGCAGATCCTTCCATTGTACAGGCACTGTCACTTTACGATGGTCTTGTGTAGCCTGCTTCAACATGGCACAAGTGAGTAACCGTGTCTCTCCTACTATTTAACTCCATTAGACATGTAAGCCTAAACAGCATTGCTATTAAGTCAATTTCATGCTATACAGTACAGTGATGCACTTTATCATGGAGTGATAAACTGCCCCATGTGTTAATTTGTGTGAAAGCATGTGTATTGTGCACTGTAATGGACTAGCAACAACTGCACCAACACACATAAGACAAATTTCTCATAATATTCTATTATATTGTGCATTATACTGTACTATACAACAGTTAGTTCCAACTGAGTAATCTGATTGGACGTGAGGCTTTCTACGAGTGGTGATAATACACAGTAACAGCAGTGCGACATTTAACTATACTTATCATTCCGTGTCCCAGGTGTTCAAATAACCAGGAATTACACTAAATGTTGATCGATCGCAGCATGGGTGAAAGTAGGTTGGTCCTGGACGCAGTTTTAGGATGAAAACACATCTCATAATGTTTGGCTACTTAATAATTGCTTCTAAGTCATTCCTAATTGTCTCCATGTTTTATTTTAGTCCTAAGGTGAGCTGCAAAAGCTAACTAACTTCTGACACAAGGCTGATTCCCAAATTCCTCTCTAACCCCTAATCAAGGGCAAAGCTTGATTGTGTGTAATTAGAAACCAATACCATTTATAGACCTACTGTATTCATTATCTCCATAGATTATTCTCCTCACCTTTTGGCTAAATATTACTGAGAATAATTTAAACCTACTTTCTCAACCCTGTTTATTACACTAAATAACATGTGCTGGCAGAGAAAATATCTGGTTAAATAAACAAATAAATCACATAAATCTGTTTTAAAAAATGGTGTTTGAGGAGCTGTTGTATAAAATCAGTATAACACTCGAGATTGTGATCGTCCCTATGACTGCATCACAGCTGTACTGTGCACAACATCACATCCTTCCGTGATATTGCCTAATTATATTATGCAGCCATTTAATAGGAATACCTTTTCATTTGTGCATTTATCCAATCAACCAAACATGTGGCAGCACCACTATGCATTAAACCATGCAGATACAGGTCAGAAGCTTTAGGTAATGTTCACATTAAAGATCAGAATGGGGAAGAATGTATTTTCCTATCTTTAACTGTACAGTTTCTATCACTGAGATCACTTTTTTTCTCCAGTCTTTTCCATGTTTGAGGTGAAAATTAACTGAATATTGTCAACCTGTATCTGTCTGATTTTATGCATAGCGCTGCTGTCATGTGTTTGGCTGGTGAGCGTGCATTCATATTTTCATTCCCTACATTGGCAATTTGGGGCTTAAAATAGCCATTTCTTGTTTAATGTCATTTTGTCTGATCACAGGCCACTTCGACAATCCATTTTTGCCATCCTGCTTGCTCTGTGAGAGAAGCTGATGTGTTCCCTGCTTTCCCACACTTGCTTGGACCATGTACTGTGTTGGTGCACCGTGGGGAACGCATGTGGATACGGCTCAGCTGTCAATTATTCATCTGCATAGTCAAAAACACAGGTCAAGACAATATCACAGATTGTGCCATCTTCTTCAGAATTATTCTCAAGATTCCTGTGATTACAATGAATTAACTGATGTCCTTTAAAGGAGAGAGAAGTGTCCATGCATGAGCAGTGCACATTTAGAAATCAGTATATTACTGACTACCAGTAGACCTGTCCATTTTTTTTTTTTGTTCAGTGGAGCAGGATAAAGACATTCAGACACATCAAACTCTTGAGGGACCTCCAAACAGAACAACCTGTTCCACAGACTTATAATAAATATAAATATATCAAAATGAAGCAAACTTTAAACTGTGTTATTGAATTGTAGACTATGGACAATGACATGAAAGGCTGTGATTCACTGGACCTGATAGGCCAGTCTTTTTGAAGATCAAATGAAAATGTATTATATTTGGTTTCATGTATTCAGATATGCATCCAGTATTTAATTACCTATTTATTTAATCGTTTTAAACTGTTCTGGTCACATTTGTGGTGTAAATTACTGCTGCAACCTGTGCTGCTCTTGTGACGCTTCTGTGATCATACTGAGACTTGTGACTCGCATTAAACACTGATGTGGTGATGTATTGCTTCTGCAGCTAAACACAGCTTATTATAGACCTAGAAAGGGAACAGAAGACGCATTTTAAGCCTTGGTTCATGTGCCTCAGAAGGAAGTGTTCTCCATTCATTATTATTATTTTTTTTTACATTACAAGTTTTCAGATTATTGATGTTTTCATAGTATATTTTGAAACTTCAAAAAAAAATCAGCTTTGACTCAGATATTGTTTTCCATTTCGGTCCTCTTTTCCAAGCCACTACACTTGCTTAAAAGAAATTTGTAGCAAAAAAGATTCTAATCTAGCAGCCTACTCTTGATAGAAAAAAGAACCCTTAAATCTTGAGTGTCACTGATCTGTGGTGGAAACAAAAAGATTTAAATACATCCCCTTCTATGGACTCCCTGGGAAATTTTACGGCTACAGGAGTATAGGAATGACTTCGCAAAATGTGCATACAGTGGTACCTCGGCATGCGAATTAAATCCATTCTAGAGGCGAGTTCTTGAACTAAATTTCATATTGCGAAACGCATTTTCTCATAGGAAATAATGTAACTGCAGATAATCTGTTCCAACCAACCAATAAATATTACCAATATTAATAATTTAATAATTTTATATTGGTGAATAATCATATTTCTGCATATAAAAACAATCAAAACATTTAGAAAAGACAAGTAAATGACATAAAATATTAAATTAAACCTTACATTAAACCTCACTTAAGCTTAATTTATGTTTCCTCTTGGTACCGGCTGCATTTAAACCAAAACTGAAGGTGGCTCACTTTTTTTCTTGTTGCTGTGCTTCATAACATTCTTGGGACCAATGGTGCTACGTCTTCACTAAATCTTGCACAAAATGCAAAAAAAACCCTGAAAAAAATAAGTAAACTCGCTTTGTTTGGCTTTCCACTGACGCAGACAAGTTTTGAACGGCTCTCAGATGTACACGCAACTTAGCAAGTGTTCGGTTCGGCTCGGTTAGTTCACTCATATGCCGAAAATGTTTCATATGTCAGGGGAAATTTCCTGCAAGATTTCAGAAAATTCTTAAGGTGGGGTGACGAGGTATCACTGATTTATTATTTTTGGTCAGAGAAACACCCGATCATATGTGTCTGGTATTTCTTTGCCTCACCCTTTTTTCTTTTTTTTTTTGATCATTTATGTTTATATACATCAAAATGAAGTAAAAATGATTTCATCATTTTGCATAGGTTGTGTTGAAAAATGTATCTGACCCTCTATATTGCACAATCCTGAAGCCTGTATGTAATAATTAAAACATATTAATGGGTAAAAATAATTTTAAGGGTTAATTGGCTAATTTTTGAGTAATGCTAGATAAAACAACATTTACATCACACCCACATTATGTCATTTTACATCTTTGAGAAGGCACACCAGTGTGGCATCCAGAAGATTCATATCCCTCTGTACAGAATGATATCTTGAGGTATTATAGTCTGTAATATGTTAATCTGTTGTAGTAACAAATCACAAATAAAAAGGATGTTGTACAACAGGACAGTATTTTAATATACGGTACATTGTACAGCAAGTATAGTAGGTATCCGTTCCCTGTTCGTCTACACAAACTGCTGACTTTTCTGTTCTGTTTTTTTCTGCAGGTAACAGTTCAAGTCTTACATATATGTATTGACACTCGAACTGTATTATGTAGAAAATGCTTTTTATACCCTGATTAAATGTTTTAAGAATGTTAAGGACTATACTGTTGTAAGTCTTGCAAGTACAGTACACATACATCATTTGTACTTGGGGGAAAATTGTAAGAATAAAAAAAAAAAGACATCAAGGGCAGCTGTCTACATATAAACTAAGCCATCCTGGTTTCCTTAGAGAAACCGATAAGATGTTTCTTTCAAGAACTCAGCACTGGAAATTGTGTTACTGCTAATGTAGTGACGAGTTACTGGAAAAGTTGGACACACTGTCAAATCTTAACAATAATATAATAAAAATATTTCTTATATATTACTATATCTTGTAATCTGTAATCTGGGAAATTGCCAGTATCAAAAATGTTCTATTAAGACACACGCGCAATTTAATTAACAGCTCTACTCTGTGATAAACCATGACAGCACTGCTTATAAAACTCAAAGCACACACACAACATACAAATTTACCATTTAACCATTGCACTGACTTCCCACTTTTTGCACAGTCCTCCCACAAATGCATATGGTTCAGTAGGAGAATAATAATAAAAATAGGTGCTAACAGCTTAGTACTGTGTTCTTACTTACATTGAAAAGACGTTGGATGTTAATTTTTCTTAAACGGATGTATTAGTTCAATCTTGCACTCCGTTACGTGCTTTCCTTTTATAAATGAAAAAAAAAACATGTCTTCTTTTATTTATTTAATGAATCATGAAACAATATTTTGCCAATTATCCACTCCTAGTTAGCATGTATTATCTACCTGTATTTGTTTTGGTTCACACTAATGTGCTTAAATTCTAAGGGCCTTTTTGCATAGTAAAGTGAGAGCAAAACTAAAACACTCAAAATTCCATTTACTCCTTGTGTCACATAATAATAAAATAAAACAGGATTTTTCACTGCCTCGCTTAAGCTAATATTACGAGGTTCGGAAGTGTGGCTAGTCCAAACACTGATGCCAAAACTAACGGGTAATTCTGCATTTCAGTCACGTTAAATGTGTACTCAACATCCAAACGAATACACTGCCTACGAGCACACTCCATACATCAGTGCTCTCCCAGATGCTCCACCCCAAACTCCTGAATGTCCATTGCCAAACTGTTTTTTGGAATTTAGAGAGCATTCACGCCAACACATTAGTGAATTCCCATGATAAATAAAAAGGTTGCATTTAACAGTCACAAACTAGACTCATGATGAAACCTGGAGCTCACCACGCTGAGAATGTTCTGTGGTTGGCCAGCTACATTGGCTGGCCCACTGGGGGTCCTGGAGCTCCCCACCCTGGTGTAAAAATCATTATTACAGGGGGTGCATGTTGAAATGATAGGAAATCGAAAATGGCCAAAGTTTACACAGGCCTTAGTTCGTCCTAGCTTGCTGCCCTTGTCTTATCTGAAAGCTTCCCGGTGTTGATTGGCTGGGTCAGTGTTTTGCAGTTCAGGTAGAACAGCAATGTTTATTTCCCATATACAGAGCCGGGGATGCATGGAGAGTGCACAGACAAAAGGAAGAGCTAGTGAAATGAGAGAAGATATTTCCTATTTGTTATTATAATCAATTCCATCCATCCATCTAGGAACCTCTGTAGTCCAACTGGGGACTGTGGAGGCCAAAGGTGACCATTATAATTATTCCCTTTTTATAACCACGGTAGGTCAACATTCAAACACGCATTCACACACTACGGGCAATTTGGGAACGCCAATCCGCATGTTTTTGGAACCCGGGTTGGAAGGAACCCGAAGTAGTCGGAGAAACCCACCAAGCATGAGGAGAACTCCAAATGCACACAGACCCAGAGGTGGGAATTGGACCCGAACCCTGAAGGTGCAAGGCAACAGTGCTAACCACTACACCACGTAGGCGAGACATAGTACCAAAATTTTAACTTCTGTATTTTTTTTTTTATTAAAGTTACAAAGACAAAAAAAATAAAAAAATAAAGGAAGCTTATACTGTAACTTATAGTTAAACTGCTGTTATCATTATATGACACACTGTTATCTATAAAAATAGACAACACGGGTCTTTTTTTGTTCGTATAAGTAGTGTGGCCTTTTTAGAACAGAGCAGAGTTGAAATACATTCACCAAATACCATTGGGAACATCTGTACTATTTATTATGCAATTATCTAATTACTCAATTAGGTGCAGCAGTGAAATGCATAAAATCATGCAAATATGGACCGGCAGTTTGGAGTAATATTCACATCAGCCATCAGAAGGCAGGGGTGGGTGATATTTCAGTTACATCGACTGTGGCATGATTGTTGGTTTGAATATTTCTATAACTGATGATATCCTGGGATTTTCATACACAGCAGTCCCTAATGTTTTCTGAAAATGGTGCAATAGAAGAAAAAATCCAGTGCATGTCAGTTTTGTGGAAAATGCAGAGGTCTATGGAGAATTCCCAGACTGGTTCAAGCTGACAGAAAAGCTCCAGTAACTAAGATGAAGACTGGTCCGATGGCACCCTTTGGGCTTGTTAATACCAGTCCTTCATCTTGGGAATGCCACAGACTATTGGAGGATTGTAATGGGCCATCTTCTGGCTACGTGCTACACGATAATGCACCATATCACAAAGCAAAAGTCGTCTCAAACTCATATCATGAACATGATAATGAGTTCAGTGTTCATCAGTGGCCTTCCCAGTCACCGGCTGTGAAGCCAGCAGAATACATTTGGGTTGTGGTAGAGGAACGACAGGCCCTACCCAGTATTAATGTAGTTTTCTTAATAAAGTGCTTAATGAGTGTAAACTACTATAAACGTTTTAAACACTGCCAGAAAACCACTGTTGCAGCTGCTAATCCTTGAAGCCTGCATGATTTGATTATCTGAGTAAATGTGAATTCATCTTAGATGCTTCTAAGATTTCTTTTTTTTTTATCCCACAGCACTGTTAAATACTCAACCCTGATTGGTGATATCCTGTTGATTGTCTCTACCAGTTGTGCAGGTAGAATATCACAGGTTTAAACAGAGATAAATAAAATGTTGCCTCTGATTAATTATTACTGAGTACTGTAGGTCATTTAATTCTATATCAGTATAGGTACCAGTACCAAAACACGTACTCCTATTCATGCTCATTATGAAACTGTTATAAATGGGTAAATGTATGTTTCTTTCAGTAATATATAAAACTTGTAATCCTTGGCAAGTGTAAGAGGAAAAAACATTCTTACTAAAAATTAATAAAAATAATCACCTTTGCATGAGACTGCATCACACCACCCTATCGTTGATTATTTTCCCACCACAGCACAACCTATCAGGTTTTTTTATAAGTGATGCACAGATACCATGCTCATCTACTCATTCTCAGACAAAATGTACAAATGTTCCTTGAAATGTAAATATTTTTGTAATTTATTTTGCAACTTTAGCAAGAACACTGTGCTGCTGTTGTTATTTATTAGTAGTTGCTGAAACCCATGAAGGAAAAGGAGAAAATTCCCTACCACATAAAACATTTATTGTTAATTTGACAGATCCGATTTATAATTGTCTATGGCTTTTCCAGTAAGCAGAATTACATGTAATAAAATAATATTTTCTTTACCCTAAAAAAAATACAGGATGAGAAAGAACTACCAAAAGATGCTCAAATTTGTGAACAAAAAACACCAACAGTCTGTCTTAGGAGATTTCAGCCTTTAGCTTCACCACTCATACTGTTAATACTAACAGTGTTATCTCAATGTTTCACACCAGTTTACGTGTGCAGTAGGTGGATGAGGATTATATTTGGTAGAAACGTCATTCTCCAGGCAAAGCTATGGTGAGGTTCTCTCACATTTTGAAAATGTTCTGTTCATTGTGCTCTAAGAGAAAGGTAAGTACTCATATCGGCAAGTACCAGATAAGAAAGGTAAGTACCCTGGTATCGGCAAGTACCAAAATTGAAGTATTTAAACTCAAACGTCCTCTGAAAAAGGTGGTGTTGGTGCATTCTTGTTTATTCTTTACATATTTTAAAGTACAGTATATCAAACAACTTTTCATAATCTAAACGAAGAAAATCACAGACCTGACTCCTCAGCACATTTTTTTGCTTACAGTCCACTATAATCTACGATTTCTGTCTTCATGGCCATCTGCTTCTTAGGCTGATGGTGAATTTGTTCTCTCAGTCGGCTCCTGCATATGTGCTTCCAGCTGACAGTCTATCACTTTTAATGGGCATCTCATTCCTGCAGACTCCACACACACACACACACACACACACACACACACAATACAAATAGATCTTAAAGAGTTGAAAGTATATATCATTGTACCTAATTAGTTCATGTGATTATGTTCCCTTGTACTTTACTGCATAAAAATAGCATTAACCAATCTGTGACACAGGAGCTGTCAAAGGAGGCTGCATTGTTAGGGCATTCATTCTCATGTTTGAGCAAATCGCTAACTAAAGCAAAGGGTTTGAAGAGCATCAGGCCCCAGCCCATGCCTCCTTCTCTCAAGCAAAACCCAACAAGTATACTACTCCATCTCCGCTAATAAGGCTTTTGATTATGCCAGAGTCTAGACACAGATCCTTGCCTGGCACTGCCAGACAGCCCCACACTACCTGGCCAAGAAAAAAAGGTGCACAATCAAATATTTAATTGGTTAGCATTTATCTTTGATTATGCTATGTATTCACCATGGAAATGTTTCAAGCACCTTATGCACTGTCACAACACATATTTATATCCGAAGACTTTCCATGTGGTGGCCGATTCATGTGTTAAAATGATTCCTCAGAACCATTCTTTCACTGTTGAGCCTGATGAATCTTCGTATTGTCAATCTGGAATATGCCCAGGCCATCAGAAAAGAAACAAATCCATTGATGTGGTAACCTGGCCATTCAGGTAGTCATTTATTCCCATGTGACATTGCTGAGTCTAGATCTGACCGACTGAAGCAACCCTAGATCATAACACTGCCTCCAGAGGTTTTGTACAGTGGGCACTATGCATGATCGCTTCATGCACGTCCCTTCTTACCCTGACATGCCGATCAGTTCTGGAATAGGGACTCAGATCCACAAGACGTTTTTTCCATTTCTCCAATCTTAAATCTAAACATAAATCTTATTACTAGCAAATCGAAGCCTTTTTTTTCCACAAGTGGTTTCATTATGGTCATACAGTTGTTTAGTTCCAATTCTGTGTGATCTCATCACATTGTGTGTAGTAATGTTCTTATTTTCATAAACATACTTGTATTTTTTCCTAATATGATCATTCTTGACATAACACAGTCAAGATTTCTTCCAGCCACATTTTGTTCTCAAAGTTGATGGATCAGCACTATCCTCCCAGGTTTTAATAATGTTTTGGACAGTACTCAACTTGCTCCTAGTTATTTAAGCAAACTCCTTAGAAACTTTCTCGACTTGACTCCTCTGGAACATCTTTTGCAACAACCACAGGATTCGTCCTCCGACATGGCTGTTTAGGAATTGAGAAGCTACTCACTGCCTAAGTTAGGGTTAAAAGAGATGTTTCCAACTAAATAAATTAATTACTGTAGTTTTATTCATATTTATTCAATCATAGGCCTTTCCAGCATTTGGGGTAAGGGGCTCTTGCTAATTTGACTGATGCAAGACTTCCCTATGCAGGACTGGCTTAGTCCTTGAGGTCCTTGAACAAGGTGTTCGATATCATCATATCTAACACCTTCTCATCCCTTTTCTACAAGACTTCCATGGAACTTCAAGAACAAAAAACACTGCAGGAGTTAGATATGGATAATCGAGGGCGAGAAGATTCAACCCAAACGCACAATCCAAAGAACTGAGTAGTCAGCCATGACCCACCACCTACTTCTTGACCCGAGACAGACTGCTTTACTACTAGTCATACCTCTTTGCTGTCAGTGAAATGCCCCAAGCCTCCAGCATCATGACCTTAGAATCTCTGATAAGCAGAAGACCATGGAGGATCCAGAGAAACCTGGAAAGAACAATCATACACCAATCATCCAATGTTTGAATTTGTATGAGATATGCAGGAGAGCATAAACATGGTCACTTTCATCATTAAGCAACAGCTGGAACAAGCCCATGAGGAGCAGAGAAGGGTCTGTGACTGACCTGGTCAGCCACTGGGAGTTCCACCTGGGTGACCAAGTCCTTCTCCTAGACCTCTGACCCAACTTAAAATTTCTGGCTCACTGGCAAGGACTGTATGCGTCACTGAGAGAGTGGGGGCAGTGAACTATTGCCTGCAACAGACGGACAAGTAAAATATCTCCCAGCTCTACAAAAATAACCAAAAATGCCTACCATGTCAGCCTTTATCACTCTCTCTGAAGATCCATTATAAGGTTCACCCTAGAACACAGAAGAGAGGACTTATAACTCACATAGCAGCAGGAATTGGGAGATCTAGTATAACAGTTTGCATAAGTGTTTTCTATATGGCATGACAACAGACACCTCCCTACCCAGAGTGATGATTCGACAATGTCCCTATTAGGTTTGAGAAGCCTGTTATCCGTCCATTAAAAAAATCAGGTGCCAAAAATTATTTAATTTAAACAATTTAACAATGGTATCATAGAAGAGTCTCCAGATTTTCTCAAGAGTTTGACAGTTACCTCTTTCCCAAGTGGATGACCAAGTGAAGTGTGTTTGTGGAAGCCAAATTTACATCCACTCTTGACCTCACCAGAAGTTCTTTGTTAGCGGCCCAAACCCCAAGTGTCGACCCAAGACAGTATTTTTACGTTTCATACATTGAGTGACATGTAACCAGTCTAAGCATCACGAAAAACTGGCTGGACAGAATTCAATTAAAGTTTTGCAGTACTTATGGATTTGAATGAAGAAAACCTGCACCATATGTTAAGTAGACATTTAGTAAATTATGAGCGTAGTAAATTATAAGCAGTTATGCGCAAGATTATATCACAGCATCAGGCAAAACTAGCTGGAAAGAATCTAATGAAACTTTGCAGTACAATATGCCTGAAGTTAAACTTGAATCCTAAGTGAAATCAAAATGTTGAGTTAAAGTGATGTTATAAAGTGATTTTATATGCTGGATTTAAATATCTACTTTAATATAAGCTACTAATAAGCTACTTGCTCAATGTAAACAAACACCTGCATAATAGATATTAATTAGAAAGTCAAAACTGGATATATTTACAGGGATTAGTTCATATTTTCACCACTGAAATAACAGTGCTGAGGTATTATAAGTGAATTTCAACTTGCTGGAGTCATTTTAAGACAAAACTTAATTTTTATTCGATCTACATTTTAGTTTCTCATCTGTGATTCACTCTCCGATTACCGAACAGGGAGTGTCATTTGCCTGACGATGAAAGAATAGAACTTAGCATAAACAAGGCGTAAACAAACTTTTCCATATCCTCTATTTTCATATATATCCTCTATTTTTAGATATCATTGATTGTAAAAAGATGAAATGATTGTAGATGTCAAACAAAATCTTGCTGTGAAGTAGATACATTTTGGACAATTTCCTAAATTCACCAATCCAGTGGAAACGAAGACCACATATTATTGTCACGCCAAACAAATTTTTAATCTGAAATTACAGTTTTAAAAAAATGAAGGGGTTCATCATTATTGCAGCCAGACATGTGCATAGGTTTCAACCTGAAATAATAATATAACTGATTTTTCAACTACTTCAGCTAGTTGTACTAGTAAGAAATGAAAAATAGTGACCATTGCACCTCTACTCGCTTGCTGGGTTTACAATGACGTCAGTTTACTGCTGTGTGTTGTGTAAAGTTAAATGTCAACGTCACCTGCTGGTTGTAATGCGAAATACAGCGGTACGAGCTCTCCAAACATCTTTTAATTAAAGATTGCCTCTCTACCCATGTTAAAAAAACTATACATAATAATAATAATAATAATAGTAATAATAATAATAATAATAATAATAATAATAATAATATTATTATTATTATATATATATCGTGAAAAATACGACTGATTAGACAAATTATCGCATGTTGGCCATCAACCAGTTCTGTTTTAAGTTATTTAGCTGCAAATTCAGTGCTCTGGCTTAACCAGCCATGCTTAACAATTGTGGACAAAAGAATCCTGTAATTAAGTGAACGATCAAAACTAACGCATTAATGTAAACCTGTTTTTCGTCAAAGCCGGCTATGACGTCAGAGCTGTTGCCGAATCTGAATCTTCTGATTCGAGAAATTAACCGCTCCGAGTGGGCGGGCTTGTGAAAGAAAAATTATACATCTTTTTGTATTATCCAATCATTTAACTTCTACCTGCCCTCGTAAGTTTTTTCGTCTCACCCGTTTTATGGGATTATCCCGCCTCCTAGGCGGGGATTTACGGAGCTGTCCAGTGTTAACCACCGGACTGATTGTGAGTTTGAATAACTAGCCAATTACAGCTCGAGATCTGGATAGCTGTATGAATACGGGTCGGAAAATAAGGCGTGAGTTGTAAACTTCCTTCCGTTCGTATTGAACCCGCTACAGACAGCTAGCGGATCTATTTTACTTCTTATATGTTAGCGTCTTAGCGTTGCGGAGTGACGGTGTGTTTAGTGGTTTTATAGTTTTGTCAGTGAGAGCACTATATTATATCGGCTTTATATAACATTCATTTAGCAGTCTGTGTTCGTTTTATTTCCGTTAATACCGGACACGGTAACTGTGAGAAGCTGTCATGCTAGTCGTATATAATATAAGCGCTGCAGCTAGCGATGCTAAGCCAGGTACGGCTGGACAGCCAAGTTAGTGATATCACAGCAACACAGCGCTAGTTATTTAGTTCAGCTCTTTTACTAAAACTAGTCGACTAGCTGAAGTGTTTTCTACCAGCTGGTTAGCTAGCTAGCATCCTCGCTAACAATTGGATTCTCCTGGAAATGGTAAGTGAATCGCTAGTTAGCAGGCTCGCTTTGGGGTTTTGGTTAGTACGTTATGAACACAAGTCATTTCCTAAAGAGCTAGTTAATTGCAAATTCATCTTTGAATATACGAGATGTTTAATAGCTTGGTGTATATAACTCCAGTTCAGTTCTCATAATTTTGCTATATAATCTTTACCGACAGTTAACGTTAGCTGTTTGTGTGTGTCTGACGTTAGAATGTAAATTTGTCATCACCGAGAAATAACGACTGAGAATGATTTCTATCTAAACCCCAGTTAGCAACAGTGATCTTTGTGCTGGCTAATACCTGTTCATTAAAGTCATACCAACAAACAGCACACCTGACATGCCTCACACACTTGGTGTAAGTGACCTTCATGGTGTGAATCATGTTTGTTATTGTTCAGTGCTTGGTGTGTTGGTGTGCATTTTGTACAGCCGTGGCCTGAAGTTTTAAGAATGACACAAATACTAATTTTCACAGAGTCTGCTGCTTCAGTGTTTTGTCTGTGCTGTCAGATGTTACTATGGTATTTGAAAGTATAATTACAAGCATTTCATAAGTGTCAGCGGCTTTTCTAGACAATTTCATTAGGTTTATGCAAAGAGTCAATATTTGCAGTGTTGATCCTCCTTTTTCAAGACCACTGCAATTCTCCCTGACTTGCTGTCAGTCAATTTCTTGGCCACATCCTGACTTGATGGCAGACCATTCTTGCATAATCAATGCTTGAAGTTGAAGCATTCTTGAAGTCAGAATTTATAGGTTTTTGTTTGTCCACATGCTTTTTGAGGATTGCCTGCAAGTTCTCAATGGGATTAAGGTCTGGGGATTTTTCCTGCCCATGGACACACAATTTATAGTTTTGTTCCCAGAGCGACTTGGCTATCCCTTTGGCTTTATGGCAAGGTGGTCAATCATGCTGGAAAAGGCATTACTCATCAACAAACTGTTCTTGAATCGTTGGAAGGAGTTGCTCTCAGAGGATGTTTTTGTACCATTCTTTATTCACGGCTGTGTTCCTAACTATTCTAATCAAAATCCTCTTGCGCTGAATTTTCCTTTGGACAGCGATGTGGGACAGCGTGGTGCTGTAATAAATCTGGATCGTCACATTCCATTGTTTCTTTCTGTTGCCAAATGAGCCGTACCATGACTACAGTATGTACCTGTGCTGAATGGGTTTACAGTACTTAGTAAATGCTTGGAGCTAGAAGTAGTGCAGATAATTGTAGTTTACTGCGTCTCAAGGTCGACACAGTGAGGACAGTCAGCTCCATGTGAGGATCCCTAACAACAATGTCACACTGTCATTTAAAAACCTGTCCTTTTTATAATTTCCTATTAAAGGTGATCAGAGATTTTTCAGCAATTGGACAACCTCTGCTGAACTATTATGTGCTGAAGAAACAGATGTAGTTTGCACTTTTCAGTGGGCAGTTTATTGCAGATGTGTTTACAATATTATGAAGGAGTGGTTTGTACAAATATTCATACCTTCATGAATTTCAATAGTTTTTGTAACTTACTCTCTGAGCCATAGGTTATAGGCTGTGTGTTAAGGGAAAAATGGTTTAGAAAAATAAATGTCATAGAAGAGGAACAATAAGAAAAATATGACTCCCAGTGTTGTTTTTATGAAATATGAATCAGTGGTCAATAGACAATAAACATTGTTATATAGAGATGTACTTGTGAATTCATTCATTTCTGTTGTGAAACAGGAATGTATGATTGAAAAGTTTCTCAGCATTTAGGTGGTTGTCTCTGATACTATTATTTGCATGCAGTATCATGGAGGACATTTTTAGCACAATGCAAATATGTAGGCTGTGTGTGAATGTGTATTACTACTGTGGAAAGGCTTTTCATTAATCACTCCATATTCTATAAGCGGTTAGATTTAGAGTATTATGTACAAAGATGTTTCCTAGAAAAGTGCTCGTACTGTAGTACTGCTCATGGTGTTTGTAGTAGTTTGTGCAAACTTTTTTAGGACAATGAGGCATGAATTAAACAGACTGCAGTAAATCTCTGGTTAGAGCTCTAAATAAGTGTTAAATTACACAAGTATAAAATGGTGACTTATAAGTCATAATAACAATAACGTGCATCCAAAATACTCTATTAATGTTTCAGGAATTTGTGATATTTGGTCCTGTTAACATCTTTTTTAATAATAAAAAAAAAAAATGATGTTATTGGTTATGTAATTGATGTATATTTGATTCCTTGATGTATATTTGTTTTAAAAAGAAAATCTTCTCTTATAGATCATTCTTAATCTAATTCAAGCTTATAATAGGTTAAATTATTTTTTTTGGAACTGATTAGAGGCATGCAAGACTTGCTGCAATGCTATAAATAGTTTAATCATCACAATTTTTTAATAAATTTTTTATTTTAAGAATGCAATGTTAAATTCTGTCCAGACACCCAGTATTTCAGTCTGACTTTTTAAACCATCATTCTTTTTCAGGTAGTCGCCCTCATGTGCCCATGGAGAAGGAGGCCTTTGAGGGATGGCTGGAGTCGGTCTCCACCTCCTTCTTGGCACTGAATGACCAGCAGCGCAATCAGCTGCTGGATCACCTGATCTCCTTGAGTGGTGCTGTTCAACTCCGGCACCTTTCCAATGGCCTGGAGACACTGCTGAAGCGTGACTTCCTGCGCCTCCTACCCCTGGAGCTGGCCTTTTACCTGCTGCGCTGGCTTGACCCGCAGACACTGCTCACTTGCTGCCTGGTATGCAAGCAGTGGAACAAAGTAGTCAACGCCTGTACCGAAGTGTGGCAAGGCGTGTGCAGAGACCTGGGCTGGCGAATTGACGACTCCATCCAGGATGCTGGCCACTGGAAACGAGTCTACCTTAAGGCCAAACGTCGCATGAAACAGCTGCAGGAGGAGGATGCATTTGAAACGAGCTCCTTGATTGGGCACAGTGCTCGGGTATATGCCTTATACTACAAAGATGGCCTCCTCTGCACAGGTATGCACTTTTAAAGATTAGGAATTTAGTCACGCTTCTTTTTTTTTTATGGGTTTATGGCAATGTGCCTGATGACAAAAAGATGATTTTTTTGATTATTTATTTTTGTCCTATACAAGACATTTTGTTGGTAATGTTCACTCCAAGGTCAAGTAAAACAAGGAGAGAATTGTATTGTAGAATGTATTTATTTATTTAATGTTTTATTTTTTTGTACCCAAATAATTGTCAAATCTACTAATTACTTCACATTCAAAGGAGCAAAGAAGTGAGAACATACATGTGCTCTTATCTTAGCTTATCTTATATGATTAGCATCATTTAACTCATGGGGTTGTTTATATACTCTATTGAAGCTTTATCCCAAATAAACAGGAAGTCTGATCTCATCACACAGGTCCTCAATGCAGAGAGGCAGCTGTGAGCTGGTTTAAATAATGTTAGCCATCAAATGCTAATGAATTAATGAGACTGTTAAATTCTCTTTGCTTTGTCTTATACACCCATTGAACAAACCATGGACAATATAAAACTGCAGCGAACATTTACTGTACTTGAGGTGAAGAACGTTTTGTATTTTCACTTTTTTTGACTCATCCACGCCACAGCATGAGACTCGGTAGGATGGAGAGGGACAGAAGAGACAGGATAAATGAAGCGGAGACAGTGGGGTGAAATGTAAAGCTCCGTCCACTAAGAATAGTGATACATTCACTTAGCACAAGGCCAATGAGTGTGTGTGCCCCTTCTCTCTCTCTCTCTCTCTCTCTCTCTCAGGGAGCTGCTATTAATGTGCGAGATGTCTGTATTAGCAATATTAGAAATCGAATGGACATATTTTTTGCTACTCACCTTTATTATTCTGCAAGTTACAGATGCACACAGTCTTTAATTGTAAACTGATCTGATCTGTTTTCATTTAGATAGTGCTCTTAATAGTCTTGAATGACTTATTCCCTGCATACTTAGATGTACGTATGGTATTTAAGAAGGAAAAGTACATGCCATTATGTGTTCAGGAAATTATGACCAGTTTGCCTCTGTTTAAAAATATAAATTTGTACAAATTGGTAAACATTACATTTATAATATAGTGGAACCTTGGATTACGAGCACAATTCGTTCCGGAAGTGGGCTCGTATTTCATATCAAAGCAAATTTTCCTATATGAAATAATGGAAGCTCAAATTATTGGTTCCGCAGCCCATAAAAATAATTAATACAAAATATAAAGTAAAAATAAATCCCGATAGGTGTGTGTTTGTGTGTGTTTGTGTGTGTTTGTGTGTGTTTGTGTGTGTTTGTGTGTGTTTGTGTCTCTGAAGCTAAGTAAGATCAGAGGAGGAATTAGCCCCTCCCCTCTTCTCGTCTTGCACAGTAACACTTCCTCCTCTCTTACTTGAGTTTCACACACGCGCATTAACGGAAAGAGTGTTTTATCAGAAAAATTAGCAAGGAACATCGCTAACAGCTCTCTCGTGAGCACACACTAACGGAATCACTGCTGTAACGTAAAAATAAAAAAAATTAACATGCACTTTACCTTTGAAAAGAATTGCAACAGAGCAGTGTTTCTGTGTAGAGCTGTATGTGTGTGTGTGAAGGCGCGAGAAGGAGGGTGGGTGAGAGGATGTGTGTGTAAAGGTGAGGGGGGGGTGAATGTGTGAAGGGGCACAGTGTCAAATTACGCATGTGCGCACACATAACGGTATGCTGACCCAGGGAGAGAAAGAAAATAGATCTTTAACCTCTCTAATGAGACTTTCTTTTGCTTTACACATGCGCGCACACACATGTTATAATAACCATTACACACGTCCTCTACACACACACATACAAACACAAAATAACGCGCACACACGTGGTCACAGTGTTATAGTAAACAGTACACGCGTGCACGGATCTTGATTATACCAGTAAGAGACCCACTAAGACCCAGCAGGGGAGACGATTACCCACAATTCTGCAGCACAAGAGAGAAAAACCGTTGGCTCAGTTGTGATCACGTGACGCTCGGCATCAAAACAAGAAGCACATGCGTGATACATGATAATCAGTACTTGTAAACCAAAAATCTTTGCTCGTCTCTAACGCAAACCGCGTTACTTGGGATCCGAGGTTCTACTGTAATTAATGATTATTTTTTTATCAACTTGTAGCAAAACTGTACCGAACTGTGACCCCCTGTTTTTTGGCCTTGTTTGTGTAGCTAGGAACTAATGGAAAATGTTTAGCAACCAGAATCTGCAATAAACAGCATTGAGAATCAGTTCAGTAGTTCATTTGTAATGCACAGTTCCTAACATCTACTGGTTAGCCTTAGATGCTTTTTAGCAGAGCTAGCATTTTAAGATTTTGCTATAATTTAAAACCTTTGCTTTGCACATAAGGGCATGGAGAGTGAAAAATGTGAGTGAAAAACTTTTTATTTCGCTAAAGCAGTTGTCTAATCAAACATATAAAAGTTCAAAGTGGAACGGATGCATGATTATTTCTGTGCTGATTTTTATGGAACTTATACTGTGTTTTTGTTGGTTCACAAATGAAGACAATTAATTGGTCCTGTGCTCTCTGGTTGACAAACTCACAAAGATACAGGAAAGACTTTAGAGCTTATTCAGATTGGTGCAAAAAACTAAGTGAGTGGCACTTCTGTAGGCTGAAACATCTTGTTGAACTGAGACGTTTAGTTATAACTCTACAGACTGTTGTGACTTAGAATCCCAGTTTTAACACCACTTATTTCTTTTCAGTCCTACACTGCAAGGTAAAACAATTACTGCTTATGTGGGGCTACAGGTGGACATGTAGAGATTCCAGTAATAGGAAACTAAGGATTTGCTTCTTTAAATGTTATATTTGAACATTTAAGAGTTATTTGGTGCAGATGATCATTTAACACTCGTTACTTCCCTCAGGATCTGATGACCTGTCAGCCAAACTGTGGGATGTCCGCACTGGCCAGTGTATTTATGGCATCCAGACACACACCTGTGCTACTGTGAAGTTTGATGAGCAAAAACTAGTTACCGGGTCTTTTGACAACACCATTGCATGCTGGGAGTGGAGTACAGGTGCCAAAATCCAACAGTTCCGTGGACACACTGGTGCAGGTTTGTGTTTTGCAATGACATTGCAAAGTCAGCCAGTCTATGCCAATGCAGTAGAATGAGTGAATTGAGAGTTATTAGCATAGGGGCTTTAGCATACATGCTATCCTCGTTCAGTCTTTAGGTTATTTAGTAATGTGTCTGTCGTATATTACCAGTCTGACTGTGATAATGGTTTTGATTATTAAGCCGTCATGTTTGCCACCAAACGTCCACTAAGTGTCCCCTTAGAGAATACCCATACACCTGATCAAGCAGTTACCTAGTCAGCCCATGTGGAAGGAGGATATTTTCTAATATTTATTCATCAACTCGCAAGTTATTTACAAAAACAACAACTGTTGCAATTATTGACAAACTCGAAGTAAATTTCTGACTATGTGTATATTACTTGTAATACATTTACGCCTATTGCTATTAGTTAATTGCACTGGTTCAGATTTTTATGTTTTAATTGTGCAGTTCAAGTCAGGAGCTTCAGTTATTATTAAACATCAGAATCGATGCAAGAAAAAAAACAATCTGGAGAAGAGTGACCAGACTAGTTTATAGATTATACAGTGCAAGGCAGTAGCTGGCTGTTGTCTAGCTGGCAACTTGAAGAGATCATCATTAGAACTGATAGTCTGAAAGCTTGTATTATTGTAATAAACAAATCCAAACAAATACGCAAGTCATTAAATAAAAGAATTAAATAGATATGATAATTTTGAAATGTTATTGATTTATGGCACTTTTAATTAAAAGCAGTGAACAGTGCCGGTGCATTGCTTTTTTTTTTTTTTTTTTGTAAAGAAGTTTTCAACATGTAGTCAAGCCTGAACTATATGAATGGCTTATTAATTAACTGAATAAATTTTATTCTCGTAGTGTTCAGCGTAGACTACAATGACGAATTGGATACACTTGTCAGCGGTTCCGCAGACTTTACAGTCAAAGTGTGGGCTTTGTCTGCCGGAGCATGTCTCAACACACTGACTGGGCACACGGAGTGGGTCACTAAGGTAAGCGTGAAAATGTCCGAGAGCGTTTCCTATCAACATGGTACAGCTGACAGCTGGGCCAGCTCCATGCTGCCTAAAAACACACCAAACAGTTTTGGGTTTAGAACCAAAACACTGCTGGTCTAGAGCCATGTTTATTGCTTAATAATGGTGTAATTACACACTCTGGTCACTTTCAGATTTCGGTTTAATCTCGTATGATTCTTAGAATACTTTGAGCCAAATTTGGTTGGAGAAAATGTATGCTTTTAAAAGACTCCCCTTTTTACATTTTACATTAAATATATAAACTCTCTTATAAATTTTGATTAAATAAACAAAGCTGCTGACTCGGGCACTTTATCAACTGAAACATAATGTCCTCTGTAGCCAAAAGAAAAAGGAGAGCTTGCATCATTTCTGCGATCAGTGGCAGTTAGCTTGCTAGCACTTGTAAAAGCCAACCTGTTATTTAGCCCGAGACAGGTGTTGGCCTGGGTTTTTCAATGCTACCTAATCAGATGCTTGCAGTGTTGCCTTTAAAATTTTTAGTTAATGTTAGTTGACAACAGTTGCGCATGCTGCAGAGACACTGCACCTTTTAAGGTGGACGGTTCTCCGCATTATAATCAGTGCACGAGTTGACCTTGTGAATCTATTCAATGCACCTTAAGTTATCAGTAAATAGTGTCATATGAGACCACCAATAAAACTAATGGAATGGCTTCCATTAGAAGGTTTATTTTAATAAAACCCATACGTTTCAATCTGGTGGCATTATAAAATTATATATTGAATAATATGGAGGGAAAATATTGTGATCATACTTTTGTCATATCGCCCAGCCGTAGTTAAAAGCCAAAATCAGAATTCAAAGTATAATTCAATTAATTATTTTTATATTGGGAATACTGGTGTTCAAATTTTGCATCTGTGTTACAACCACTAGTTGTTTGATGGATTGTGAATTCTTTTTTTTTTCTTCGCCGTTTTAATGCAGTTTAATGAAAGTTTAGGTCCAGTTTTAATGACTATTTAAGGTCAGTCATTAAAATATATTTTTTTACAAGCCCCTGGTTTAAAAAGAAAAACAAAATCCTGTTGGTGAGTTTTTTTTAAATTTTATTTTATTATTGTTTTTTTTAAGCACATTCAATTCAATTTTATTTGTATATCGCTTTTAACAATTGACATTGTCCCAAAGCAGCTTTACACAATCAAAAGAATTATTTAAGTTTGTATGGAATTTGAA
>JAQMYJ010000017.1:11295863-11312532 GCA_030014305.1 Clarias laeviceps
AACTCCCTGAGATGGCAATAGGAAGAAACCTTGAGAGGAACCAGACTCAACAGGGAACCATCCTCATTTGGGTGATAACAGATAGAAATATCTGTTATCATAACAGATCTGAAATCTGAAATCAGATCTGTTATCTGAAAACATAACAGCTTGCCACATCCATGGCATTCTCTCATCAGATTCACAATGTAATCACCTGGAATGGTTTACACAAATGCCTTGTAAAGAGTTAATCTGTGAGACATCTGGCCGCCTTAATGTGCTTTAGACCATCAGTTGTCTTGTACAGAGGAAGGGTGGTTCTACAACTACTGTATGAATCCATATTATGGCACGAAAGTGAAGACAAAAGGCAGTCCATCATTACTTTAAAAAAAAAAAAAAAAAAAAAGGCTCAGTCAATATGTAAAATCTCAAGAACTTGTATGCCCAAGTGCAGTCGCTGAAACCATCAAACTCTGTGATGAAATTGGCTTGTTCCAGGAAGGAAGACCAAGAGCGACCTCTGCTGAAGAGGATACGTTTATTAGAATGACCAGCCTCAGAAACTAAGAATTTACAGTAACTCAGATTATAGCCTACTTAAATGCTTCTCAGATTTCAAGTAACAGACATATTTCAAAATTCAATGTTCAGAGGAGACTGAAAAATGCAAGGAATGGACATTAGATCAGTGAAAAACAGTCCTTTGGTCTGATGAGTCCAAATATGAAATTTTTGGTTCTAATCACCATGTCTTTGTTTGACATGAGGGTGAATGTTGGGAGTTAAAGAAGGTTAATGAATGCTCCTTCAATGTGTGGTTCCCACTGTGAATCATGGGGGAGGAGATGCGATGGTGTGGGGGTGCTTTTCTGTTGACACTGTTGAGGGCACCCTTAACCAGCATGGTTATCACAGCATTGCCATCTCATCTGGTTTGCATTTAGTGAGACCGCCATCCGTTTTCCAACAGGGCAATGACCCTAAACACCTCTAGGTTAGGTAAGAGCTATTTGTCCAAGAACGAGAGTGATGGAGTGCTGTATCAGATGACCTGGCCTCCACAATCACTCAATCGAAATCTGAAAACTGAAATGAGTTGGCCCGGAGAGTAAAGGAAAATTAACCAAAAGGTACACAACACCTCTGGGAACTCCTTCAGGATTTCCAAGAGAGTGCAAAGCTGTCATCGAAGCATTTCTGTGTTCTTTAACATGGTTTTTGTTGACTACAAAAATTTCACGCTTTAGATGTGCAAAGCTGGAAGAGACATACCTCAAAAGACTTGCCACTTGCAGCTGTAATTTAAAAGAAAGATGGTACTACAAAGTATTGACTCGGAAGCTGAATACAAATGCACGCCACAGTTTCAGATTTTTATTTGTAAAAAATGTGAAAAAAAAAAACATTTCTCATTTTCTTTCCAGTTCACAGTTATGTGCTTTGTGTTGATCTGTAACATAAAATCCCAATAAAATACATTTATGTTAATGGCTGTAATGTGACCGTGTGAAAATGTACAAGGGATAGGAATACTTTTACAAGACATACAGAAGACTTCAAGTACACTAAGGTGGAAAAGCTCTCAGGTGCAGTGAAACATTTGCACCATTCAAAGACGGTTGTAGGCTATGAATAGTGACGCCGGCTTAAGGTGGCTTGAAGCCCACTGCAGTCGTTCCAGGCAACATTCAACAAGTTGAACACATTATTCTTGAAAATCGATGAATAACACTGCTTGCATATTACAGGAACTCTGCAGTGTTCTGGTAGTCAGGGCAAACTTTTTAACTTGATCACCAGTCATATGTGGACATTAAAAACAACGTGAATGTGTGTACTATAAAATAATCTTACAGAGGTCTTGGGCCATCTCTCTACTCAAAACAGGTGTGGCCTATAGGGCGAGAGATCAATTGTAAGTGCTTGAAGACCCTGTCCGTGTCTGAGGATCGCAGTGTGTGTCTACAGCCCCGTCTACAATTCAATGGCCGCTACATTGTCTGCAGTTCAGACCTTGGTGTCTACCAGTGGGACTTTGCCAGCTTTGACGTGCTAAGGTAAAGTGTTACTGCAAATTCTACAAAGAAAATCCTTTACGTTCCAGATTAATCAGAAAGTTTGAGTGTACTGACTTGAAGCTTGAATGTGTATTATTTAGCATTATTTCCTGCATAAATAATACACATACACAAGGTGTGCAGAAAATGCTCAGGCGAAATGCTCCAGTTCTTTATACAAAATACCCTTTATTTACTTAATGTTACATAATGTCAAGTGATGACCCACAATATGAATATATGACCAGAAGACTTGAGTATTTCTGTGACCTCTGGAGTTGTGGGATGTGGCAACCCATGAATCTGAATGTTAAACTATTTTCACATTACACGGTTTGAATCAAAAAGCAATAAATATTTTTTACATGAGGCAGTATCTTTTGCTTTACTTGTAAACAGACGTGGCCCATGCATTTGCTTGCCAACAAGGTAAAGTTTATCTAGAATTTGTCGTTTTGTTTCGTTTTGTGTGTAACATCTCCTTCTTTATGCCCCTCTCAGAGTTATCAAACCACAGCAAGATTCAGCCAGTCCCTCTCTTCTTAGCTTTGGGGAGGTGTTTGCTCTGCTGTTTGACAACCACTACTTGTATGTAATGGACCTGAGGACTGAAGTAATCACGGGCCGCTGGCCTCTGCCAGCCTACCGCAAATCCAAAAGAGGCTCTAGTTTTCTGCCAGGCATCACCTCATGGCTCAATGGCTTTGACGGCAAGAATGATGCAGGCCTGGTGTTTGCCACCAGCATGCCGGACCATAGCATTCATCTGGTTCTGTGGAAGGAGAATGGCTAAATCGAGAAAGGAGCATGTGCAAGCTTTAGTTCACAACAGGGATGATAAACAAAAAAGACAAAAAAAGGGTGCTCTTGATTTCATTAACCTGCAGCATACTTATTGCATGGACCAAAGTCTGTTTTTCTTTATTTTCCTTTTGGAGTTTCTGCTGTTTGCTTTTAGGTTGAACAACCTGGCTCTTTTCTTTGGTCGAGTGACAACCTTTCTTGCACATTCTGACATATTTTGAAGTGCAGTGTGTGGATACAATATGAACTGCAGGTTATCCCTTGTGGAAAGTGCTTGCTGGGTTGAACCTCTAATCAGAGGGTTTTCTAATAATTACAAATGTTAAAGCAACTGTGAACCAAGCACTTAACTGAACAGTAATGTCCTGCTGCAGCACAATCATCCAAATTCATTAAAATATGAAATTATAAATGATTTTTCTGTGTTTTAAAACCCAAAATATTTAGTTGATTTAATCTAAATTTGTGTTCAGATTACATAGTGATGAGATTGCCTTAATTTCTCGATTTCCTTTTTAAGAGGGAAGACTTATTGCAGACGGCCATGCGCTTGCACTCTGGCGTGTCACGTGTAGTGTACACATTCTTGTGTGATAAACTGCAGATTGGTTGGTTTTGTATGACAGCCGTTAGGTTTTACTAATATTGACCCTTCAGCTTTCACTTGAAATTAGTCATGTGCCTTTTTCCTTTTAACACTTAAATGCCTGCAGGTATGTTGTGAAAGATCTTGAAATTCATTACTACAATCCTTATCGGAACAAATTCCAGTATGAAAGGTGTATTTATTTTTTACAATTTTGTTATTTTTAACCCAGTATAATCAACACCATTGTATGTACTCTTGCTATTCTACAGAGGTTAATTCACTTAAAATGCTTCATGTGAATCTTGTTGAATGTTACTTTTTTATTTAACGTAACTTTTAAGGCTAATCAGCTTTACTAGACGATTATCGTTATTTTAAACATAATCCTTTAGTTCCACTGGACCCATAGATGTACAGAAGAATTCACTTTTCTTTTTTCTTTTTTTTTCTTTTTTACATCAACATACATGGACAAACTTTAACCTAAAACATTTCTGTCTTTTGGTAGCCGTTCTGTTGTCAGGCTTGATAGTTGGTTTCAGTAGTGCTAGTCTTCTTAGAACATCAGGGGAAGCCTTTTTGCTTTTAGGGCATTACCAGTGGAACCTGGCCTATAACTTCCACATTGCATGGTTTCACATCACATTCTTTAAAATATACACAGGTCAGCCATAATATTACAACTGAAAAACATTGTGCCCAATATTTTGTAAGGTTCTTTTGCCACGTGGGCAGCTCTGGCCCTTCGGGGCATGACTCCACAAGACCTCTCGGGATTGTACCTGGCCTCTGTAGATCTGACTTGTTTGCACAGTGCATCCCATGGGTGCTCGATTGGATTGAGGTCTGTGGTGCACTGGGTGTTCCTGTGCCCTTCTACCGTGGCCACCATTGACTTGCTGAGCGTTGAGCATTGATTTCAGTTTAACAAGTTGTGCTGCGTTGGCTTTTTTGTGGGGCAGGCTGTATTTGTTCCCCACAGGCATAAATGAGCCTTGGGTGCCCATGATCCTGTCACCAGTTTACTGTTATGTAATTGGTAATTACCGTTAATCTTATGTGGTGTTAATGTTATGGCTGATCTATGTAGCCCTCACTGTAACATTCACTGCCACTGTTAATCATAAGGCCATCAGTTCTCACAATTAGCAAATTTCTGGTTTGTTGGTTGTATATAATATGCTGTCTTTCGAATAAATGGAAAATAGCTAAACATAGATGGCTGGTTTTTTTCCCCTCTCTATTTTCTCTTTCCATTTCCCTCTCAATTTTCACTTTCTGTCCTTGAGACTTCTTGTGTCTGCTGTCTAGTGTGTGCTAACTGATTTTGTATTTAGGAATTGTGGTTAGCATTACTATGATAAATTGTTGATTTCTGTCTTTCTGAAATTGCAACAAGCTGCCGGCTGTACCTAGTCCTCACCTTTATCAAACTCTTTTCTTGGAATCTGTTCTGTTTTAGACACTAGAGGGGGCTCTATGGTGCCAAAAGATTTCAGTCAAATTCTTCCAAACTGAAAGACTATATATAATAGTGTGAAATGCTTACTTTAAATTGTTAAACAAATATCAGTTTAATACACAATTTGAAATTCATCATTCTACAATGATAAGGATTTTTTGTTTCAAATTGAGAGTTGTTAAGTTCCACCTCGAACGGGCCTGTGGGAATTCCACAAATTACATTCAGAATTTTTTCCTTTAAAATGTACTTTAATTATTTGACTTAATTGTGCTGATGGCTCAGCGGTTAAGGCTGTGGGTTGGGTTACTGATCAAAAGGTTTCAAGCCCCAGAACTACTAAGCTAACACAATTGGGCCCTTGGTCAAGGCCCTTAACCCTCTTTACTCCAGTGGTGCTATATCATGGCTGACTTTGCGCCCCAGCTTTCTAACAAGCTGAGATAGCTTAAGGGAAGAGTTCACAGTGCTGTAATATGTGAGCAATCAAGGCTTTATTCTTTTTAGAAATGTTTATGTTCAGCACAATCTTTAAAAGATTAAACAAGTATGGCTTCCATGGCTTTCATGGAAGTGACAAGGAAAATGCCCCTTCTTTCCAAAAGGAATATTGCACCATGTCTCACTGTATCTAAACAAACCGCAATAGTTTTGGAATAATATCCTATGGACAGATACCAAGGTGAAGATGTTTGCACAGAGCAATGTCTGACAAAAACAAAACAGCATATTACCACAAACACTTCATTCTAACTGTCAAGCACAGTGATGCAGGGGTAATGATTTGGGCTTCACAGTCTCAGAACCTGTAAAATTTCAAGGACTAGACCTCAACCCCTTTGACACTGTGGCGGGATCTTGGAGAGCTGCGTGTAAATAATTCCCCTAAAATATCAATAAACCCATGCAATTTTGTAAGAAAAGAGTGAGCAAAATTTCTTCTGAATAATTTTTGATTATGACAAGTGTTTGCAATGACACTGTTTAAACAACATCATACAGTGTCAAAAGAACTTGTTTTTGTCCAGAGTTGCATTAATCTTTCACTAAGATCTTATATTGAGTGATTTGAACCATATCTGGGTGGTCAGCATACCCAGAAGATTTTCAGTGGGGTTAAGATCAGGATACTCACACTCCCTCATCGTCTATACCGCTTTATCCTGTATTCAGGGTCACCGGGGGTATGGAGCCTATCCCAGGAGGCTTAGGGCACAAGGCGTGGTACACCCTGGACAGGGTGCCAGTCCATCACAGGGCACACTCATTCATTTACAAACTGGACTGTGGGAGGAAACCCACCAAGCACGGGGAGATCATGCAAACTCTGCAGACAAACATGCACACTGAGACGGGAATCGAATCCAGACCCTGGAGGTGCAAGGCTACACTGTGCTGCCGATCAGGATACTGTGGTGTTCAACTCGTGTAAAATAATTCCTTGTTCTCTCAGAACCATTTTTTAAATTCTGTTTGTAACAAAGGAATCTTTGTAGTGGATTTGGGCCTTCTAGTCCTGGAAAATGCCTGACTGGCTATATCATCAGGGGAGAAAAAAATTCACAGATGTGATTTAAGTACATTTCAGGTCTCCAGCTACCTTCATTTTATCATCACATAACATTGAAGAGTCTAGACCTGGCCAACTGAAGCAACCCCAGATCATAACATGTTTCTATAGCAGTGGTGGTGCAATTGCTGCAATTTCCCTCAGGATTAATAAAGATTTTTCTTGCCAGACTGGATTGCTAGCCCAGCTCCCAACCCTCTTCCTTTTTCATCTGGGCTTTGGGAGTGATTTTGCATAGGCTTAAGGGACTTGCCAGTGGCCCCAGTGGAAACCCAGGAGTGGTGGGTTAAGCACCTTAAGCACCATTTTCCCCTGCAAGTGCTATAAAATACATGGAAAAAAAAAACAGGAAACTGCACTTACAGTACCTTCATCAATCATATGTCATTATTTTGTCTGTGCTGCATTCAAACACAAACACACTACCAGGAATTAATATTGAAAGGCTTCATTGCTAATATGTTAATTGTTTATTTTTTATTGGCTGTTCAAAGAGCAGCACGGTTAGCACTGTCGCCTTATGCCTCCAGGGTTCGAGTTCGATTTCCGGCCAGGTTTGATTCCCATCTCTGTGTGCATGAAGTTTGCATGTTCTTCCCGTGCTTGTTGGGTTTCCTCCTGGTGCTCCGGTTTCCCCCAAAGACATGCAGATTAGACTATTTGGCATTCCCCAAATTGCCCGTAGTGTGTGAATGAGTGTGTGTGTGTATGTGTGTGCCCTGCGATGGACTGGCACCCTATCCAGGATGTACCACACCTTGTGCCATAAGTCTCCTGGCATAGGCTCCAGGCCCCCCGCAACCCTAAATATGGGTAAAGTGGTATAGATGATGAGTGTGTGAGTGGCTGTTCACAGGTTCTCACAGGCCTATCTTTTTAAGATACACAGGCTTATATTTTTTTGGCCAATATAGGGGCCTCTAGTGAGTACTTGAAGCCATGAGATAAGAACCAATTTTAAAACATCTGGATTTGTGAAGTCTTAACATCGCTAGTAAGTAGGGAGACCATTTGTGGGCTGGGTTCTGTGTGGAGTTGTTTGGCTCCATACAAGTGTGCCTGTGCCTTGGCAAACTTCTTTAGTTCTGGGACACTCCTTCTGTGTGTAGAAGCTCCTACCCATATGTGTACAGGCTTTTGTGATGGACTGAGAGGTGATGTACACAACAACAATTTGTAGGTAAGTCAAAAATAAGCTTATATGAGTGTCCAGCTTTGAAGGACAGGTTTCCTGCAGCTCTGACCACATTTACAAGCTATTACATATGTGCTTGCATACATTCCTCTTTACACCCAGTATTCCAGGGACATGCTTGATGTCCTCCATCATCCTGATTAAGATGAATATCAATAAAGGATTAATAAATGTTGTTGTTGGTCTTTCAGGTGCTCCTGGCAAGGGGTTGCCACAGCAGACCATCCGGTCTGGACGTACAAGCAAGGCACAGGTTTTACACCGATTGCCCTTCCTGACACAAACCTCCCATTTTATCCGGGCTTTGGACCGGCAATGCATCCAGTGGCTGGGTTTGGGCACTGGCTGGGAATTGAGCCCAGGCCTTCCGCATGGCAGACGAAACACCTACCACTGAGCCACCAGTGCCCGAATGAATGAGTGAATGTAGTGCCCAAATTTTTCCTTGGAAACCAATAGAAATCAAGTCAAGCAGAGTTTTAGTGTCTAACTGCCTCTGAGAAGAGGTCATGGCATGGATACTCCTGCACCTTGTGCCAGGTGGCTGGAAGGTGAAGAGTCCATTGATTGTCGGGGGGGGGGATCATCCACAATTCTTCTGGCTGTGCAAATTGATTGTTTTTGGGTTGAGAGAACCTGATTTTCTCAGCTGTTCAAACAATCCACATGTGAGTCTTGATGTCTGAGACAATGCAGTTCCCATACCACACAGTGAGACAGCTGATCAGGATGCTCCCTATTGTCTCCCTGTAGAAGGAGGTGAGGGGAGACCTGGGGAGGTTTGCTCTTCTCAAATTTTATAGGAAGTAAAGGCTGACTTGGCCAGGAAGGTATTCAGGTGAGGTCCTTTACGATTGTGGAGGAATTTTGAACTTTTGAATCTGTCCATAGTAAATAAGTGGGTACAGACAATGTACAAATAGTTGAAGTGTTTGGTTTAATGACTGTGTCTGTTTGGTAAAGATAAATCCGCTGTGGTTCCACCAGCATCTGCCAAGAATTCAGTGGTGTGCTTTTACCTTTCAAACCGAATAAATGCCCTGTTTTCTCACAGTGCAGACCATTATAGTCTGTATTAAATATTGCTCAAGGAATGTGTGGGTTAGAGAATGTCAGAAGACCAATAGTTCTCTTTAGTTCAAAAGTAAAGCACTATTTTTACCTAGGCCACCCACAAAATGTTTATTCCACTATCAGTGTCACATACACACTGAGGAAACGTTTATAAACCCCATATTTTTATGAACATTCAGATGACTGGCGTGCTTACAGTGACTTCATTACATTACATTACATTAATTGTGTAGTAATCATGCCTTGAAATTGTGTTTAAGGGCATATTTGTCCTCGTTAAGTACCTCTATAAAAAGACAGGCTCTCACACAAACACATACTTGTGCTTATTTTCACTTTCCACAAACCAAACATGATTACAAGTCACAGAGTCAATATTTAGATATTGTGGTTTGATCCTTAGACTGGCTATTCTATTCTCTTGTGCTCTTTTCACTCTGTGTGTGTGTGTGTGTGTGTGTGTGTGTGTGTGTGTGTCTGTGTGTCTGTCTGTGTGTGTGTCTGTGTGTGTGTGTGTCTCTCTCTCTGTGAATGTCTGATATGTCAAACTGACATATTTAGAGTGCCCCAATTTACTCCAATTTCTCTATATAATCCCCTGCTATACTGAATGCACTTATCCCAGCGTTTCACCAGTGTCTGGATACCATCAAGGTAAAAAGTTCTCAGTTCGCCAGAGCCATGGTTAGACTCCCTGTTCGTGTCACAGACAGATGTGTCTCTTTCACAAGTTATTCATCGACTTTAAAGGATCAGGAGTTCCAATCACTAAATGTTCAGTGGAATGACTGCAGTGGGTCCCAGCCATCTCTTACATTGGACAGTTTAATAAGTTTTCACCATTCAGATGTTTTAGAGTCTCATCACCGTACTCTGGCTGATGTTTTCTGTAAATGTCAATCAGTTTTTTGAGTGGCCCTTGTATTTTTCTCTGAAACAGAAAGAGAGAGGTTGTGTGTAACAAACCATTTTATTTAAAAACTGCGACATTTTCTTCAAAATGAAAACTCCTGAAACTTCCTGAACCTAAATCGCATACTTAAATAACCACAAACACTGCTTTATCAAAACTGTAGCAGGTAAAGTAGTATAATGTGGAATTGGAATGGAATTACTTTTTGGGTTGAGAGAACCTGATTTTCTCAGCTGTTCAAACAATCCACATCAACAAAATGTAGTCAACAAAAATGTTATATAACCCAGAATGTTTTATATCTTTTACTCTTCAAAGTAGCCATCTTTGGCTTTAATGCGAACTTTGCACACTCTTGGCATTCTCTCAGTCAGCATCATGAGCTTGAAGGAGTTCCCAGAGGTGTTGGGAAGGTGTTTACTGCTTTTCCTTCATGCTCCAGTTACATCTCAACTTTAACAGTGTTTCTGGCCGTAATATGGATTTGTACAGAAGTTGTAGCTGCACTGTTGTGCTATTGTCTCTGTACCCTCCCTTCCTCTGCACAAAACAACTGATGGTCTAAAGAACATTAATCAGGCAATAAATGTCACAAATTAACTCTTGACAAGGCACATGTGAATTGAAAACCGTTCCAGGTGAGTACCTCGTGTTTACTATGTAATTCCATACGTGCTTGTCTAAAGGTTGGATGTCTTCAGTTTTAATGTACAATGGTGTAAATAATAAAAAATAAAAAAAATTACATATTTCACAAGACCACGTCAGTCATCCCAGCTACCAAATCTGAGTCCAATAAAGCATCTTTGGGATGTGGTACAGCCAGACATTCACAGCATGAAAAGCTCCATTCACATTACCAGCCTGATGTGACGCAATTCCAATTTTTTACTCTTAAAAAAATTAACGCTCTCTGAACACACAAATTTAATGTTTTTCAAATCAGACTTGGGATTTTCGTATGTCGTCTTAGAACAGATACGTATCCGATGTGCTGTCATGTGACTTTTTTGCCTCTTTGCATGCACGGGACTCTTGCCAATGTCAGTCAGCACTGGCTGCGTGGGAATTTCATGGCATAGAGACTTTGTTCCTTCTTCTGGACTGCAGCAAATATAGCCGACTAACTGCTCGCCATCCTCCAGAGCAAAATCCCAAACAAATTTTTGCTAAAATTGCATCCAGTGTTTGAAACAAATGAATGGTCACACAAAGTCAAACTCATGGAATATTTTAACATATATGACACAAGCATAAGACTCATCAATGTGCATGAGTGCCATTTCAGAGGACAGACGCATCCTCATCAGAATCAGATAAAAGGCATTTGTAATAATGAATGCAAATCTGATCCGAAAGTCTGAATTGTGCAATGTGGCTTGTTACATGAACATAGCCAAAGTGCGCCTGAAAATCTGCAGGAACTACATGATGCAATCGCGAATGTTTCTAACATCTTGTGAAATCCGTACCACAAAGAATTGAGTCTGTTTTGAGAGCAAAGGCAGACACTGGTATTAGTCTTCCTAATGATGTGTTTGGTGAATGCATTAGTGCCTAGTTTCCATTAGATAAAATATTTTTACGTGATGCTACAAGAATCACTATAACCTTCTTAAATGTGGATCTATGTCTATGTGTGTGGGTCAAACTGAGGTTACAGTGTCCTTAGAGACGCCTTAAATATCTTGGCTTCAAAACCAAACATAGTCAAGTGTGTGTGTGCAATGGGGAGATCTTTCATGGATGTCTGCCTAGACCACCATGAACACTCTTCTCCTGTCCTCTCATATCAAACAAACAACAGTGAAAAGTCTGCTTTAGGACTAAATGAAAAGCCCTCCTAGATCTGGTTTATTTTGCCCTTAAAGCGTGCTCTCTTAAGAGTGTTCTAATTGGGAGAGTTCCCATTGAGGTCTTCAGGTGAGGTGGTCTTCAAACCAATACAGTGCTTTTTACAACAGACATTGCAATAAAGCAACTATACAAAAATCAAGATGTGGATTAGGCATAGGTGGCAAGATCTCCCTAAATGGGAGAAATATTGAGCGGAACCAAAATGACCGAAATGAACCCAATATGTCACCGGATAATGGAAATGTAAAGCATTAGTCTTCCGCTGTACCATTTGAAGTAAAATGTGTACGTGTGTTAAATGGATGTTCCTTGATTACAGTCACAGTTCTTAGGTACAGGTTTATAGTATACATGTGAGATTATCCTTAGAACCCAGGTTGTCTTGATGTAAACTGTTTGTGGGAAGAGGGAAATGATCAACATGAGAAAAGCAGTGCATGCATACACATGCTTAGATTGTACAACCATACCTATCTGGATGCACTCATTTTGTTCAACTTAAAAATTTTAGATGCCAATATTAAAATTTAAAATATTAGGGTTCCTCAAGGTTCTGTCCTGGCCCCCCTTCTATTTTTTATTTACCTTGTAAATGTTTAAAAAATTTAGCATTCAATATCCCTATTACACTCTATTCATCCACCAAGGGTTCCTCTACTCTTCCACTCTCTTCCCTCTCCTATTGTTTATTAGAAATGAAGTTCTGGTTCTCTTGCGGCTTTGTCAAAGTCAATAGTGTTAAAGCTGAGGTCCTCCTTGGTATTATATGTACATTGGCAAAATTTTACTATTTCTCTTTGACTCTTGACAGTTCCATAGTTTCTCCCTTCCCTCAGGTTAAGAGTCTGGATGTCATCTTGGACAGCACGCTATCTTTTGTATCACATATTAACAATGTTACTCGGTCTTCGTTCTTCCATCTGCATAGCATTAGCCCCTGCCTTTGGAACTCTCTCCCTGAAAACATTCGTAAAATTGACTCTCTCCACCTTTAAATTCTGTATTGAGACACTCATTTTTTAAACTACAATAATATTAATTTGAAATTACTATTATTATTATTGTATTGTATTGTAACTGTTTTATTGTTTGATGCTTTGTAGCTCTTTAAACGTTTTTTTGTAAAGTGATCATGAATAAAAAGATCTGTATATATCTGTATATATGTTATATCTGTTCTTCTTCAAGCCTCCACTTTTCTGGTTTTTAGCAATGAGTACATGTGATTTAATAAAACACTAAACACGCTTGTATAAATATAACATAAACCGTGTGTTGAAGTGATTGTGAGCAACTATTCAGACCACCCAGGACCATGGAAACCATGGTTTTGTCCAACAGCACACTAATGGCATGTATATTGACAGTATGGCACCAGATTTCAAACAGAGTACTGTTGTACTCTGTTTAGCAACAGAGCAACCCAACTTATAATAACAAACTTATTGGGTTGTAAAGAAACCCAATAAGTCCAACAGCTTTCACAGAATCAGACCTATGAATAGACACACGGTGGTATCTTCTGATATCTTGACATACTAAAAAGATAGCAAAAAAATATCTCCGCCTTATCCTATTCCAGAAGTCTATTCCAGAAGACTTTGGGCATGAGGCGGGGTAAACCCAGGACATGGTGCCAAGCCATTGCAGGGCCGATGCAGCCGCCCCTCTGCAGCCTTGCACCTCCAGGGTCTGGCTTTGATTTCTGCCACTGGGTATTCACTACTTTCACTACTGGGTATATACTTCTTTTCTCTTTTCTTTTTTCCCCCACATACAGCCTTGGTTATCTTGGACTGGACTGACTCTGAAGTGCCCCATGATTTGTATTTGTGATGTTCGGAGTTGGTCTGGCATCAAGTTCAATGTCTACTGTCACCTGATATCTGATATTTGTGTTTCCATTGAACTCAATTAATACTTATGGCCAATTCATTTTTCCTATTTATCATTTACAATTTTACGTCGAAATAATTTTTTTTATGTGATTTCTTTGTAAAAGTGGACTGATTAAATCTCTAAAACTAATCTAGAAACAGCAGTTGCACTCCTACAAGCTCTGAGATCAAGCCCTCCTGACACTGAAATATGCAGCTGGTGCAAACACCATTCAAAGACCCTCTAAAAATCCACAGTGTAAACAAGTAAGTGTGCTGAGTTCTATGTTTACAGCCATTTTACGAGCAGCGGAGCTGTATGTTGTTAACATTATGGATTGTGATTCCTCTCCTCTTTGTTTGGCCTGCTGTGGTTTTGCTCCACTGCCTCCTGGTTATTGTGTTGTTTTAGGTGAGTATTAGCTTTTCTTCATCTAACATTCTCTCTCCTCATCACATCACCACTTCAGTCACGACTTTATTTCTTGAACTAAGTTTTTGACCTGGTTCCCAACCACCTTCTCTGTAACCACTTAGACCTGCTTTCATGTGTATTTTGTGGAACATAAACGTCTTTCTTGGCTTGCCTGCGTTGCTGGTTCCTGGTTTCTTTGTGGGAAAGGGAGGGATTTTCCTATGGGAACAAAAGTGCCTCTGTCTGACAGTTCACCACCGCCATGTCTGTCTATGTGAGGTGTGTGTTCATATCAAAGTATGTAAGTGGCAGGAGAAAAGCAAACTGGCTAACCACAAACTACAATATTTTTTTCAAACAAGTCACACTTGCATGTCCTAGTCCTTAGTGAAACAACAAGTGTAAATGACTAATATTTAACCACCCAAAAGTAAACCCTGTCTTCAAATGTGGGCAGCAGGAGGATTGTAGGGAATCATTTGAAATGTATCCTGTGTGTGTGTGTGTGTGTGTGAGAGAGAGAGTGTTTAAGTGAGTGTGTGTGTATGGTTAAAATTACAGTGAAAGTCAAAACACAGAACAAAACTTATAGCCGTGCAATCAGGCAGATCTGTCTGCAATAAATGATAGATACATTGTGATCATTTTTATTACTATACTTAGTGCAATGCAACAGAGTAGCACATAATATTAACTATTTTATTATTAATAATAATAATAATACATACATGGTTTAGTGATCATCGCTGTCGCCTTGCACCTCCAGGGTCCGGGTATGATTCCCGCCTGGGTTCAATTCCAGCCTCTGTGTGCATGGAGTTTGCATGTTCTCCCCGTGTTTGGTGGGTTTCCTCCAGGTACTCCAGTTTCCTCCCACAGTCCAAAGACATGCAGATTACGTTAGCCCGTCATTCACAAATTGCCCCTAGTGTCTGAATATGTGTGTGTGTGCCCTGCAATGGATTGGCACCCCGTCCAGGCTGTACATCGCCTCATGTCCTAAGTCTCCTGGGATAGACTCCCGGGCCCCACAACCCTGTATACAGAATAAAGCCCAAACATTGTATATAGGTATAGAATAGAATGAGAAAATAATATACGAGAGGTGTTCAAGTCATACTGGAAATTGCAGTGAATCAGTTCATCCATCGTGCATCAGTTACTAATACAAGCTTACCAGGGTGGCTGAGGTACATGTTTGGAGAATGTTCTTCATTTTAGTACAATCATAACGTATTGCTGTTTTGATGTGAGATTTTAAATGTCTGGAAGTACAAGGCCCTCCCATACAGGAACTAAAATGATTTCAGGAGCTACAACCCAGAAACTAAAATCAGCCCAGCTGAAACCATGCCTAAGAAGGTTCAATACTTCTCCCCTCCATCCATCCACACTAATTACTACAGAGCCTGGAGCAAAAGTCCCTAGTTAAGTGATAAATCAAGTATCACATGAGCACTGCTTTTTATGCCACCGAGGCTCTAATCAACTAAGTGTCTTCTCACACATCTACGTACTTCAAGCAACACAACTGCTCAGATATCATGGCTGTCGCAGTCAAACAGGAGGAATTCCAAACATTTGCTATGTATGGTGTAGCATATGGTTCTCATATTCAGAGCTTAACGTGGCCTCTTTTAGAGCAGACGCAAAAACTCATTCAGAAACATTTGCTTAAGATATGAAACCATAGCAGACAGTTAAACAAACAGTGCAGCAAAAAGCAAGAAATGAAGAAGAGATTGATAGACGGTTAGCAGCTGTTTCTACTAACGTGAAGAGAAAAAGATAGAATGCATGATCCGGGCTGTTTTGGCAACTTTTTCACATCCAAGCCTTTTGGGAACCTTTTGGATGAGGGAGGGTCTCGTGAATCCGTTTTGGCAGTAAGGATGCAGTGTGTGTAATCAGTTGTGACAGCAATGGAGACACTGAGGCTGTTGGCCCACCGGCAAGAGACTATTCGACTCGATTCTTTTTCTTTTTACAGCAAAATTGGCATCCTGCGCTGGAATCATCATTATACAACGTTTCCTGGAGCTGCCACATCTGAGCTAGTCGTTTTTAAAAGTAAAAAAAGGAAATTGGAAAGTGAGACTTTCATAAATATGCAACATTCTTTTCAAGTTTTCTCTTTAACTATTTTTTTTCTTCTAAATGAATTTACCACATCATTTGGCACATACTTCAACAATGCAGAGGTGTCCAGGGCTAGTTCTAAAGGACCTCATTCCTTTAGGAATGTTCTGTATGTATTCTTCCTTCCAACACACCAAATGAGCAACTTAGAAGCTTTTGTAATTAGATAGTGAGTTGCTCAATTGCAGTAAATGAGGTCACATGGTTGTGGATATTATTTGGCTGTGGATTATTGAAATATTTTAAATAATAGTGGGATAATGCAGAATTTTTCAGTTTTTCAAGCTGTATGTAGAAATTGACCATTTTAATCAGGATAGAATTTTGCATCTGGAATGTCTTTTACGAAATGTGCAGAAATGACATGACAACTCTGTTGCATATAATTTTTCTGTTGGGGATATGCTGACCGGAATGTGGAATAAATAAATGGAATAAATAAATGTTTCTTTATTATAATAAATACTTTTACACCTTAATCACTTGTGTTTTAATATAGTTTTCTATTTATATATCAAATTAAATGGGCCGATTACAATGAAACAAAGCCTAACCTGTGTTCTATTACTCATCTTACATTCGACCCCCTATATACTGTATATATATCACATTTACATATATATAACCATTCAAAAGTTTGGGGTCACTTTCTAATTCCATGATGGTTCCTGATTTTTATTTCTTTCTACATTGTAAAGGAATGCTGAAGGCGTCCAAAAAATGCATTAATCT
>JAQMYJ010000017.1:11312632-11337632 GCA_030014305.1 Clarias laeviceps
TACAGAAAGGCTGACCTCTGTGTCTTAAAATAACAACTAACTGTTGTTTTTGTTGTTGTTACATAATTACCTAATTCTATTATTTTATAGTTTTGAAATCCCCAGTACTGTTGTAGAATGTAGAAAATAAATCACTAAACAAAAACAAAGAAATTTCACATTTATATATCACTAATATATTTAATGTACACGCCAGCTTTACAGATTTATACTACAGTTTTATACTAACAAGTGATTATATATTATATATAATATAGTGGACTGTGTATACTTTTGCCAAATTACAGCTGAAAGTCTTGACTTGCTCACATCTTGAGGGTTACATTTAAAATTCTATGTGGTGGTGTACAGAGGCCACTTGCCAAAAAAAATGTCTTTGTCTCTGTCTCAAAATGTATGGACCTGACTGTGCATATCCTGTCTGTGCAAATCCTTACGCTTGCCCGTTTTTCTGCTTCCAACACACAGGCATTTCAGAGTGACACAGGATATTTAAGCAGGAAATAATCTTTTTATTGGACTGGATCCATCAAGCATGGGTTTCTGTTTGTTAACAACTAATCAAAAGGGAAGGATGTAAAAAAAACATGTCATGATTTATTGCTTAGATTATATTACAGTGCTTTTGAAATCTGAACATCTGAAATCTGAAATTGGACAGTGGGTATTTCATTCTTTATAACAGCAGATTTATGACTTCTAGTTTTTTTTTATAACATGACAAACTGTAATATTTTTTTCTTGTTAAGTTTATTGATACAAGAGGCCTTGTAAAAGGATTACAGTTTATAGCTTCTATAAACTAACAAAAAGTTCAAAATCACTCACTCACATTTAGTAACCACTGTATCCTGATCAGGGTGGCATAAGATCCAAGGCCTATGTCAGGATAACTGGGTATTAAGAAGGAATACATCATAAATCACTGGCACCACAAAGACATGCACATACATCAGTTTAGATATTTTTTATAAGACACAGTATATTTTCTTATTTCCTATTTATTTCTTGCCTATAGGCACATATAGAAATTACTGTTTGTTGTTTAAAACCAGTATAACTAGGGACATTTACTAAAAAAGCTTATTTTTATTTACATTTGTACTCAAGAAAATATTAAGCACTGGGATTTTACCCTGAACAGCATTGTATATACTATGTGACTTCCTAAGCATGAAAGCACTGTGTAATACTGGCTTCACTTTCTGATCTTTTCTTATCATTTCTAAAGTAAAAATAGATGAGTAATCCTTAGGCAGACACATCTTGCATTCCTAGGATTTTATTATTTAAATCTGAAATTGAAGAATTTGTATCTTTTTAACTTGAAACAAAACAGCTGTGTTTTATAAATTTCAGACCTCGGCACTTGATAGTTATTGTGGAAATGATTTGCTCCTTCCAAATGCTGAGGAATGTCAGACGTGATTATGCCAGGGTCCATTTTGTAAAAGAACTGTTATCCGTTTTAACTTCCCCAAATGAGTCCTCTAAAATTTGTAGTTAGGAGGAAAAATGGAGATAGCTACCTTCCGTACTGATGCTTGAGAGGTATATTTAACATAGGTGAACCAGTGACAGAATTAAACTGTATTATTTAATTTAAGATGTGAGTGTACAGTTGCAGAATAATGTCCATTTCTTTCACTGTTTGTCTCTCTTTCTCACATGTTCATCAGATGAGATATAAAAGACCTGTGCTGTTCTTTAGACATTCACATACGCTCTATTCAATCATATAACTGTAAGCATGCTGTTTTCTGTCATTATTATGATAATCCGACTTTCAGTTTAGGACTTCATCTCAGCATTGCAGTGAAGTCTCTATACACTGTGTGTGTGTGTGTGTGTGTGTGTGTGTGTGTGTGTGTGTGTGTGTGTGTGTGGTCCATATGCATTTGTGCCTGTGTAAATAATGGCTTTTGGTGTGTGGAGAAGTCAGTGTGTGGACCAGGCTGTTTTGTGGGTGAGAAGAGAAGGGAAGAGGGTTACCATGTGTTGCAACAGCTGCCTATTCGCTCTATAGGGAGTCAAACCAACCGTAGAGGTTCAAAGGAGCCCCTTGTGCTGTCCAGGCTTTGGCTAGATACCAAATGTGATGGAGAGGGAATTTCCACAGGAATAACACCTTACTGGGTCACAGGCACAAGAGTCTCTGTGTTTAGATCTTGTTTTCAGTGCAAGAGACCAATTGCTGGTAATTCAAATGTAATCATATCATTTGATGTTTGTAGACAATTGGACTTTTGAAATATTAAACATTGTAAAAGACAATAGGGCAAAACTGTGTAATATGCAGTGTACTTTGCTAAATAGGATGGTTGGTAAATCAATGTTGCTGTTGTCATCTGTTTTTTTTATCTTATAGAAACAATGAAATCATTGTCTCAATATAGTACACATTTACATTATTGTTTTTTTTTGTAAAACCCCCACCTCTCTCTCTCTCAGTTCAGTTCAGAAGGGATTTATTGGCATGAATTTTAACCAAAAATACATTATTGACAAAGCAGTTATAAAACATTGATTACATTGTAAATAACATCAATCTCAATTTATAAACATATATAAATATATTAAATATTAAAGAATAACACATTAGGTAAAAAGTAGGGACAATCTGATCATTTTGAGTCATACACATTTTTCACATTTCATACACAGTTCCATAATTCTCATTTGATTCTGTAAAAGCTGCTTTGCGACAATGACCTTTGTTAAAAGCGCCATACAAATAAAATTTTATTGAATTGGATTAAACAATAAAAAAACAACTCTTTCTTTAGAATGGACCTAAAGATTGTGGAAACCTTGCAGGACGAGTAAATGTGCTGGAGCTAAAAGTACTTTAGACCAAAGATCTCCCCCATCCCCCATCCCCCTACCCAAAAACCCCAACCCCTTTGTTACGTTCTTGACCCGCCAACCCGCCCCCCTCCAGAATGACTGCGAAATCACAACAGCGCAGCAGAACCAATGGGACTTCGAGGCTCTGCGTCTAAACCCGCACACGAACTTATTACACATGCAGTCAAAGCTGAAGGTGGCGGACTGTTCTGACTTACTACATGCTACAGCAGTTTGTGGTTTGGCACACAGCCCGACATTCTCTCCTCAGTCTTGCAGAGGATGAAAAGTTGACTGCATGAAAATGTTGCTTCTGAGCGGGAAAATGTAGACAAACTGCTTACAAAAAAAAGAAGGAAAAAAAAACCTTTCTTTTATGGTGGAATTTATCTGGTGATTCGTGATCATCTCGGAATCCAAAAGTTTACAGCATGGAGGATTGGACAGAAAGCCTGACATATCCGTGGATGTGGATGCGAAAAGGACAAATATAAACGCGTAGTCGCTGTTTCCCCGGACACACAGTGGATCAGAGTGGATCTCCCACACACGGCAGGATCTGCTTCAGCTGGACCGACATGGATGTGTGCTGGCTGGACGATACTAACCAGGAATCTCTGTGCCAGGCTGGTGTATGAAGAAATGTTTAGACAGAACACTGAAAGTGGGATCAGGAGTACTGGTGGCTAAGGAGCACCTTTTTGAGGTTTTTTGAGGCATCAACGACTAAATCTTTCATTTTGATTATTTTATTTGTAATTGCACCAAGTTTTGTTTTCCGCAAACCGGTTATACATTGCAGTGTGTAGCCGACAGTGTGCAGTCGGCAATAAACCGGCTCGTAAACGTTATGACTTAAAATGAAAGATATTATAGAAGTCATAAAATAAAAATGGACTAAAACGGACCTGTGAATATATGTTGGGTTGAAACTGTAGATGGGAATTCGGGATGTGCTGCAGACTTTGATTCAAGTGCTGTGTTCTAAAGAGTCGAATCCAAGTGAGTCAGTGAGTCAGGATGCCCATCAGTACGTGTGTACGAGTGTGGATTTGGACTGCCGGTTTAACGCTGGTGTGTTTTGATGCGTCTCCGGTTCACGGTCACCGTCTGATCTGCTGGCAGGCCATCATGAAGTGCCAGTCAGAACCGGACTGCCATTACGCTTACGCGCAGTACACGCGCGCGTGCGGACCCGTGATTAACGGGCACAAGAAGAAGTGCCCGAGTCACTGCATCTCATCCATCGTACAGCTCAATCTGACCGCCAGCGGCCCGGGACTCGAGCACTGCGAGTGCGCCACGGACGCGGTGTGCGTAAACGCCAAGCGCCGCATCGAGCCATGCATGCCGCGGATCAGCCGCACGGGATGCACGGAAGCGCGGCGCGCGTGCGAGGGCGATGCGGAGTGCAGCGCGGCCATGCGTGACTACCTGTTCCACTGCCGCGCGCTGTTCGGCGGAGAACGCTGCTCCAGTGAGTGTCGGCGGGTTATCGAGCGCATGCGCTCCGTGCCCAAGGCGCGCCTGTTGGACACATGCGAGTGCGACGGCGCCGAGAGGACCATCTGCGAGCACGTTAAGGTCAGCATGATGAGCTTGTGCTCAGACGCGCTTGAACACCAGGACGCGGGCAGCGGGCTTTCGGACGATGAGGACGAGCTCGAGAATGACTATGATGTGGAGGATTATGAGGCAGAGGACAGTGCAGACGGAGTGTCTAGGGCACACACAAGTTTGATAATGACCTCCACCATTTTAGTTCTGAAGCTTCTTCAGTGAATGTAAAATGACAACAGTGACTCACCCTGGGACAAACGTGTAGGGCAGGGGTAGCGCTGTAGTTAAGGTGTTGGACTGCTGATCAGGAGGTCCCAGGTGCGAGCCCAGATGCAGCCGGGCTGCCACTGTTGGATCTCTAAGGATGGTCCTTCACACCCCCAAGTGCTCATACACGATCCGGCGTCCACACTGACCCAGTAAGTAACTGCCACAGAAACAACGGATATATCTCCAGGGTGGGGAGTATCTGTCGGCTGATGTGCCGAATGACACATGGATGGACCCTGCCCTATCATATTGAACAGGAGCTCCAATCTAAATAAAGCCTCATCTAAAGCAACACTCAGCAAGCCTCTGCAAGCATGTGCAAACTGTCCTGCACTGAGGGAAAAAAGTGTGGACATATGAGAAATTATGTCATGTTAGACACAATAAAACATCACATGAGGTTAGTATTAACCCAGATACCAACATTCAAAGTCACAGCCATGAATCCATAATTGATCAATATTTGTGACTGTAAACATGACATGTGAGTACATCCGTACAGGTTTGGACTGTAAATTACATGGACTCCTGATTCCAGGGCTGCAGGATGTATTATTTGTAAAAGATTATTGCAATTTTGTGTGATCATGCCAACCCATGGGAAAAGCACCAGATAAAGACTGTGGAACAGTAAACTCATTGGCAAATGAAAATTTCTTAAAAATTTGTTTTTTTAGTTTGGTTTCAATGCCTACATCCATAATTAACTGCTCATGCAACGATAAACAATGCCATCATGAAGCATCTCTATATTTCTTAGATATTTCACATCTAGAATTCCTATATTTTTTATATACTGTACTAAAATGTCTTTCCAAAAACTCCAGGTACATATGCATGCATAATGGCAAAAACAGCTATATGAAAGTAACATCCAAAGAAATATATTATGTCTGCTTATTAGTCTTGTGGTCACATGGCAAAATACATAAAGTCAGAAAAGCTGGCACAGCTAGTAACAAAATAATATTTGAAACACAATGCTGGAACTGCTCGTGTTTGTTACTTTCTGCGGTTTTGATGAATCACAGCATGCATATGATTTCACAAACTTTAAAATGTGAGTCACAATGATGTAGATGAATCATTGGGCTTGTCCATTACACAATCGCAATACTTTGGTTAATAGAATGCACCCTGTTACAGCATTTCTAAAAGGAAATTAGACAAACAGACAAGCAAAAATTAAATGCTAGTGAAATGCCTGAATGTCATTGTTAATGCCACTTAACACTGTGCCTCTTGATACTGATGGGTGAGGGCTGTGCATCACCAGAAATTAAATTATTGTGTAATACGGATAAGATGTATTCCATGTAAGATGACATGGAAATGGAAGTATTTTTGTATACCAGAGAGATCTATACACAAGAGTAACTTGTGTGCATTTATATCATATGCTATTATTACAATGTACAAATATTTGTTTTGAGAATTAAATTGGAAAATTGTGTTTTGTGTTATACATGGGAGCATAAAATGTGTTCAATGTGAAATCTATGAGCTATTGTTTGTTGTCTTGGATTTTATTTGAATAATGCATAACAGGGAAAATACATAATTATGTACATAAGTACATGCAAGATGCCTTATTGTAATTACAGGTAGAGTTACAACTTCCATGTAGCTATAAAGCATTGCTTAATTCATCAGGTGAGCTACAGTCAGTAATTGTCACTGATTAACTGACAGCTCAGAATTCCTCTGAAACCAAACTGAGACTTTTGATTGCGCAGAATCAGGCTTGGAATGAGGTCAGGACAATAATCCCAGTCAAGTTACTGTAGTGTACACGTGGTGTTCGTGAGTGATTGTGAGTACAGTTCACAGATCTGTCTCTTCTGCATGTTGGCAACAAGTTATCCATCAATTTTAAAGATGAGGTATTACACTCTTGAATGTTCATAGGAACGACTACAGTGGGCTTTCAGCCACCTCGACTGTGATCATCATTCAAGGACATACAGCATTCCTTAAAAAAGGTTGCACCATTCAAATGTTTTATTGGGACTAAGAGTCTCATCACTGTACTGTATTCAGATATCAATTGGTTTTATGCCTTCATTCACTAGAATTTTTATCACAAGCCCCGGTTTGACTCGAACGCACCTCATAGATTTGGAGTCTATAATGTAGTTAATAAGAAATGTATCTGTACTGCTGTTCAGGGTATTTTACATACAGCAAGCATTTAGGGAGAAACATCAAGTGCTCTTCTTCCAGCAATCAAACATTAACATTCATTTAGATTAAAAAAAGAATTGTGTCCAATAGAAACCTTTCTGATCAATTTAGCCAAGTGACTACAACAAATTCAAGACCTGCTGTGTTTTCTAAAAACATTTGCATACAGAGAGGGTCTCATAATTGAATAACATTGCATTCTGCAGAAACAAAGCGTGTGTGTATGTGAGTGTGTGTGCGCATGTGTGTGTTGGAGGGGGTTTAAACTTGACCTGTAAACACAAATGTTTACAGAAGCAGTAAGTGTTCGTTCCTGTTCCACATTAAGGGTTGTAGAGGGGGTGACTATGAAAGGGATCAGAGGCAGGAGACATGATCCAAGCAGTGCCTCGGCTCATTTATTTGTCCTCAGTCAAGTGTTTATTTAAAGTCTTGGCTCACTCTAGAGGGGAGAACAAGCTCTGTCCAGATGAATGAGGCTATAAGTGGCTGTCACAAATGCAATCTTTTGTGGTTAATGTGTTCGTGTGTGTGTGTGTGTATGGAGAGGGTTGAATTTACAGAAGATGCCACTTAAAAAAATAGTACTAAATTCTCAATAACAATTCTTAGAGTAATTTAAGATTTTTAACCCTTCTATGTAGCTTTGAAGAACCTTTTAAGGTTTCATCACTCATGCACTTTTTTCTGTTAATCTATAATCAAGTTGGCTTCTGGCCACCTTTTTGTGATGGTGATTTTACTAAGTTGGACCTATTCACGAGTCATTTTCAGTCTGAATGCCTGATAGGTACTGTACACACAAGATGTGCATGCCAGAATGTGTGACGTACAGTCGATCACAGCAGCTTAGGAAAGCTCACTTTAAAAGCATCAGCATTTTCCTAGGCATTATTTGGAAGCTTGAAAAAAAAGGATAGATGATACACACAAAAAAAAACATGATCGATTTGGAGAAACAGCAATAACAAGAAAACACTGTAGAATGGCAAATATCACAAGTGTACCATGGCTCTCTGTATCACACTCATGGGTATGTCAGAACGAAGCTGTGAGGAACATTGATGTTTCAGGTGACCTATGTCTGAATGACAGAAACCTGTGACTTTAACAGATTGATAAGGCCAGCAATGGTAATTATCTCATGTCGGAGTAGTAGTAGTTTTGTGTGGTGTCAGTTTCTGTAAGAGTAGCTACAGAGATGCATGGCAGCCATGATGTTCCCCCACTGTGAAACAGCAGAGGACAAGAGTCCTCAGGATTAATAAATGGGGAGGTCGAGTGGCACTTGTGTCATGCTAATGGCAAACACACAATGCAAGCAGCATACAATGACCAGGCACTTCATTCACACTGATGCCTCCTTCACAAAGACAGCGGGGAAATCTTCTGGAAGAGCTGACCATGGATCTTTGTAATCATTTAGCTCATTCAAACCAGCATGAGGGTTTTTTAAAAAGAAAAAAAAAATGGTTTTCAATTTTATTTAAATCATGAAAACATAGACTATAGTTTTTTTTGTTCTGACTCAAAAATATACCATACTTTTGCTGCATTATCAAGTATAGTACTTCTTATAATTTAAACCTAAAATAAAATCTACAAATCAAGCAAAAAGAAAAATCTATATTTACTTTATGTTAATAATTCCTCCTTTAAAATCTGTTCATCTTGTAGATAATCCTGTTCAGCAACAGATGACAATATTTGAACATCATGAATAACAGACTATAATCAGATCAAATCACAAACTAGTCAGAAACAGAAATCAACGAATAAAAATAAGAACGTCCTCTTAAAAAAAAGAAAATAAATAATAATAAGTAAAAGTGGTTATAAGGTCTCCCCGGTTTGCCGCACTGCATTTGCACAACCACTACTGCATTTATTCTCCATGTAGTTGTTTTGGCCTGAGTATTTATAACATGAAAACCTTTCTAATTGATTCTTACTGAAGTTCAGTGGATAAAATGTCTTTCATATTTTTACATTTGCAAAAGATTCAAGTGACACAAAAAATACAATTTATGAGTAAAAAAACAACTTTATGACTGTTTACAACTTTATGAATTTTTAACACAAACATGCTGGCCCTCGTGTGAACTTCCATTCTTGTCATTATTTCTTAAATGAGAAATGAGTGTGAAGCTGAAACCCAGCGCTGTCACTGTCTCTCAGGTCAAGGCTCGCTGTTGTGTATTTCACAAACTCACAGATTTTGGCCTACACTGCCATGTTGAGTGCATGACTGCCAGCTTTACTTAAGAGCAAGCTGATTTGAATTTTGGAATGCCAATGCTAATTCCATTTAAACCTCACTAAAGGGAGGTGAAGAAATAGGGGAATTAAGAAGGACATGGTCTAATATGAGAAATATGAAAGCAACCTCACAAATTGTGTATTAGTAGCAGTTTTGGATGTCAATATGCAAGTATTTATTTTAAACATTGGACAAGAGCAAGGTTTGGACATATTCCAATCATCTAAAATTTATGGTGCCTGACATCAAGAGGCAAACCACTAAAAGCCTATAATTAACACTATAAATGTTGCTCACTGCCTTTGCCTTGGCACTGATGCTTTTTCCAGGCCTCATGCGCTTTTGATGAACAAGCCATAAACAACATACCACTGGAGTGGGCACTGTGCCATGTGGTTTAACAGCTCCTCAGAGGCCCTGTTATGCAGCCAACCAGAGGATAAACAAATCAGCCCTTGAAAACAGCCCTGCACATAAACTGCCTGAGGAAAAGTGAGTACCAAATCCAAGGTATTTAGTTAACATAAGAAGAAAACTTTGCAGTTCAAGGGCGGGAAAGTTGAATCATTCCGATTGATCCGTTGCACTGTGGTCCCTTTATCACAATCAGATCCAACAATGTCTAACATCAGATTGAACAGAAGCAAAGGTGTGCACAAAAATGCAGAGACGCTACTCAAGTAGAAAGGAGAAGAGATAGAGAGAAAAAAACAGGGCATAACTTAATTTTCATGCTGTTGGGGCAGATGGGAAAGGTAATGTGGCGTGACAGCTTTTGGACATTGCAATGGCTGCCGTGACCTCTGAGGGGTTGGGATCTGACTCAGCTCAGATGCCTATATGACACCACCCCTCCCCCTCGTCTTTTTTCCCTGAGTTTTTTTTCCTCAGTTTGAATTAAAGGGGGCTGACCTGTCCATTTTAGTGCTACCCAACACACTACCCCCCTACACTCCATCCAGTAGCCTCTGTTCTCGCGGAGAGTCAGAATTTTATTACATTTCATGTGGGTGAACCTTTTGCTACTTTTCAAATCAGTGGATTTATGTTTTTATTTCTCATAGATTAACAATATTTAAAATGTTAAACTGGTCATGTTGACACATTGTTAATTTCATTATCAATTAAAACTCTGAGTTCATCCATCCATGACATCATCACTTATGGTGTGAAGAGGAGGTGGTGTTTGAACAAAGTTGCTGTCAGTTCAGACCCATTACCATAAGCTGATGCTCCAAAGCTGGAGGCCTATTGAAGCTCAAAGAAGCTCCTCAGGAGCTCAATGGGAAGCTAGGAGTGCTACTCTATTAACCTGACCTCCAGGGGCCAGTAAGGCTTGAAAACAAGCTATCCACCTCTCTTACCATTACCTTCTCTGTATTAGACCATCCATTCACCATCATTAGGTATGAGGTTAATTTGACTGGAAAAAACATGTTAATGTTGTGTTCATTCGGTGTTATGTAATGAAATGCAATAATGTAGTACATTCATTGCCAGTTTGTATTCTAGAACATACAAAGTCATATACATAATAATACACCATACCACACATCAAACTAAAATTTTGGGAGATCAAGATAACAGTTTGAGTGTAATCATTAAGACTAGAAAACATTCCTATAATGTGGTGACATCATTTTAGTTAGATCATTAAAGCAAAATTAAAGCAAACAAACATATAAAAAAAGGAAGATTTTTTTTTTTACTTAGGAAAATAAAATTATTTTTTAAATAACTTATGAAAGAGCTTTGAAGAAAATTTAGAAAAGCTAAAAGAAACCACCATAATTCATGATTTAGATCATAGCAGCACTGCTTTTAACAGATCTTCAACATAACTTATTATATATTCCAATTTGATTATCATAACATTTTGAAATTGTCTTGGAATGACCAAGTAAAACTATTTACCAACATGTTTATGTGTACATGCATCGCCCATTTCTTTTTTCTCAGCTTTGTTTACAATTTATGCCAACTGTAAATGTGCCATCTGTCATGTAGTGGACTTTGCTATAATAATTGTTTAATGGCTGTTTTTTTAAAGTGGACATGAATGTTATATTTTAAAGGTTTTCTGGTGAACTCTCATCTCCCAGTCTTACGAGTTCACATGGGTAGTTGACAATGAAGTGACATGTTGCTTTACTTCTAAGGTAGCCCTTATGCATGCATTTCTATTCTATTTTTTAGTTATACTGTCATGGCTAGTCCAGTCAGAGTCCCTGTTTGTGCTGGGCAAAAATGTACATTGACATTACCTATTGTACAATCATATGAAATCTCTCTCTCTCTTTTTCTCTCTCTCTCGCTCTCCAATCATCCAAGGTAACCAATTGATAACTTCAACAAAATAGACTCCTCGTTAAAACCATAATAAATTTCCTAGTTATACAATCGTACTTTTTCAACTTTATAGCACAGTGGCGTAGAGGCGAACTGTTGACTTGCACCTCCAGGGTCCGGGTTCAATTTCCGTCTTGGATCTGTGTGCATGGAGTTTGCATGTGCTCTTTGGGTTTATTCCGGGGAACTCCATTTTTCTCCCACAGTTCAAGGATGTGCAGATTAGGCTAACTGGCGTTCCTACAGTAAGTTGCCCATAGTGCCTGAATGAGTGTCTGTGATGTATTGGAACCCAATTTGGCATTAAGTCTCCTGAGATAGGCCCCAGGCCCCCCTGTATACAGGATAAAGCGGTATAGATGATGAATGAGTATTCGGCATCACCCAGATGATGATGGCTCTGGTTCCCCTCAAGGTTTCCTCCTTATGTTGTCTCAATGTTTTCCCTTGCCCAATCATGGTACAAATACATGTTAATACATTGAAAGTATCCCATACATAGCCTGCATAATGTAATCCTAAGTTTGTTTGTGTGAATATATTTTGTAGGTGTACTAAATAAATGCTGAATAAATTCGGGAAAAAAAATAAATAAGAAAAACACTGACTTGATTCTGGCTGGCATTTTATTGGAAACTTTTAATAAGAAACAAATACCATAAGTGTGTGTGTGTGTGTGTGTGTGTGTGTGTATGTGTGTGTGTGAGAGAGAGAGAGAGAGAAAGAATAAGAGCTAGAAAGAGATAGAGACAGAGAGACAGGAGGAGACAGAGTGAGAGCCCACACAGCATTAACAGTACTCCTCATCCGCTGTGTCTCCTTTGCAGGTAGCTCCTGCAATGCCACCTGTGTTGCAGGATCGAGTACGCCTCCGGTGTCCTCCACTGCAGCTGGACCAGGAAGACCAGCAGCCCCAGTTTCCTACCTGTTCTATGGGCTTTTGATTATCTGCAAACACACAGAGAAATGAATAGCACAATGTATCAATGGCTAATTAACTCCCTCACCTTTTCCGCCTTACTCACCTTTAATTAATTCATGACGAACGGTCTGACAAGCTACACCTTCAAAGTGTAACGGGCACAGGCATACACAGTTGCCATCTACCTGGGCCACTGTGCCACCATTTTGGCATGGCTGGCACTTACACACACTGTATTCTGCCATGTACTCATGAAGGGCTCTCTGTAAGTTCTCTCTCCTTGGCTGAGCATCAGGGAAGTTCAGAGGAATTGCATTGTAGATGGGCTCAGGCTGCAACACAGAATCGTTACAGTCAAATCAAATGTACACATACTGTATAATAATTAGGTGATTGTGTTTTAGCCATTATTTACCATTTTGGCGAAAATTTTAATGGTTCTGTTCGGACATGAATATCTCAAACATATGGATGGGTTTGCAATTTACCTGCCATATTGCCTTGCATCACTTGTGTATGTACGTTAATGAATTTTGCAAATAAAAATAACCAAAAGCAAATCCAATAACAATACAAGGTGAAAGACTAAATTAACTCAACTGCAAATGAACACTTAAAATAATCCAAAATGAAATGTGAAAAATGCAACCCATTCAATGTATGTAACACCCAGGATGGACTGTTTTGCAATAGTGAAGTGTGTTTACATCGCTGTAGATGAGTGCAGGCAAGTCTGAAAGTGTTCGTGCCCAGTCCACGTAATGCTTCCAATCCAGCACACCGTCTTTACTGAGTTGAGACTTCATGGCCGCTGCTGATTGTGTGGAGCCTCCCTTCACTGCACTGATCACCTTATCAATCAATGGCTCACTTTGATCTGCCACTGTTGGACAGACAGAAGATTTGATTGTGTTGGTGCAAATTTTCTTAACTTTTTTTTCTTTTCAGTGATGACCCAAAGGCATTCAACAATTCTATATAAATTAGGTTTTATGTATAGAAATTAAGACACATACCTGTGGTTTTGTGTGTAAGCTCTTTACAGTCGTCTTTTGGTTGAATTTTGGCTGGCTCTAACTCTACTGAAATATTTCCACTAGTCTTAAAATCTGCATTGATCCCAACTTTCAAGCAATCCTTCAGTAGATTTTCTATTGTCTCTGTAGGCCCAAAGAAGAGCTGAATTAAAATTAACTTCTAGGCCACCTGTATCAATCAGCAAAATTTGACTAAAGATAGGTTTTTGGCAAAAATATGAAACAAACAAGGAATAAAACAATTTACACTTACTTGTGTCTTTGATTACTTTACTATTGAGGACATATACAAGTTCGTATTCTCCCCCTGCTCTTCCATTTTTAGTGTAGTGTGTCCCATAATCCTCCAGGAAGCCAAAATACTGTCCTTTCTCATATTCAATAGGCAATGCATCTACATCATCCAGGAATAACTCCGATACTTCCAGACCTCGAGACCTCAGTCTGTATGTGCCTAGTTGCACTTTGCCCTTCACCCTGAAGTATGACTTTTCCTGCAAAAAGACATGATGTGCAGAACTAAAAGACAAATCATTGGACAGCCCTGCATGTCAATCCTCCTATGGTTATTTGTTTGTTTATACAAGTTGGTGAGGAAAACACAATTATTTAGTCCTGATAAATAAAAGTATAGAACTGAAGAATGCATGTACAAGAATGTTTGTATGCATGAAAGTAAAGCCATAGTGTTGGGATTCTTACATTATATACACAGATGAGCCATAACATTAAAACGATTAGCATTAAAACAACCTGGGGTTTGGGTTCCCCTTGTGCCACCAGGGAGGCTCCGCAAGCCCTCTGGGGTTAGTGTCTCTGTTATAGTTTCTGGCACCAGGGTGTTGGAAGCAGATCTTTTGGGTGCTGTGGGTTATGTGTTGGAGCCTTTGTGGATTGGACTTTTCTGTCTGGTCGTCATCCCATTAGTGCTCAATCAGATTTGGATTTGGATTTCAAAGAAGAGGTGTTGGATTACTGTGTTTGACTTTGTTATATCTGGAAGAGTCTGTAGTTGGATTTTTTTTTCTGATGATCTTTATGAGCCTGTGGTGCACTGGGTATTCTGGTACATTTCTATCATCAACAGCATTGACTTTTTGTCAATGTTTTACTGCACCATATTTTTTACTTTTACTTAGTAGATTTATGAAGAAGAAACGCTACTTTTACTCCACTACTTTCGGCTGCACTCGACTCATTACTTTTCTAACAATTTATTCTACGGATAAGATATTCTTTGTTTTTGCCAGAGAAATGCAGCCGGTGGATCTACCACATGACTGTGTTTCCACCAATCAGACGTAATAACAATAATCACATGACTGTGTTTAACCAATTAGCCACAATAACAATAACTACACACACAAATGCTGCATAGGGGGTAGGATGAAGTATGGAGGGGGGGGGGGGTGGGAGGGAATCTTAAGCAGTGGTAGACAGAGAAGGAAACATGTGGCAGTTAGTTTAGATGTTTTATTTAAATGTTAAAATATATAATTAGCTAGAGGCTTTTGTTCTGCTGGACACAGTTTATGGTAAAGTGAGACCTCATGTACACAGGTTCTAATGGTATTTTCTATCTGCTAAGGCATTTGGAGGGCAACACTGGAAATAGTTTACACTGACCATAAGCTTCTGGGGTACATATAGCCCAATGTCCAAACCCTGTGCACACAGAAACTAAACAACATCTGAGAAGCAAAGCCGCGTATAGTTAAGGCTTCAGAAATACTGTACACTTCAGAACATGTCATAGGTGTTAAATACCAGACATGAACAGACAACCAAGAACTTTATAGGCTGACACCATTACCGGAAAGACTATTTCCCAACATCATTTTCTGCTGATGAACAGCAGACAACAGAATACGCAAAAGTGGACATTGGAATCAAGTCCTGATAAAACAAGGACTACACCTACAACTTTCAACAAAATACCACATACAGTAATCAGCAAGAAAGGAAACCAATAAACCTTGAATCAACTACTGGAGCTCAGTATAGCCAAACCACAACCTGTGTGAAGAAATACACAGGGCCAAGAGACCAACAAAAAGAAGGGAAACTGGAAGATGGTAAAGCTGGTTAAAATTTGGTACATCAGCCAACTACAGACTCTTCCAAATATATACTAACAAATACTCAAGTCAAACACAGTAATCCAACACCTCTTCTTTGACCCCTGTGATTGGGAAAACCACCTGAAAGACTGGATTACTTTACAGTTCCTGTAGTCACATACTTTAAGTAGATCAGTTGACTGTTCTTTATCAAAGCAATAGTACTTCAGTAGATGAAACAGCTTGTATTTGTAATTTGGGATAGTGTTATAGAAAACATGAAAACATGTTGATTTGATAAAAAATTATGTCTGAGTAAAGGAAGGACATCATATACTGATAGGTAAACTATACCTTTAAGAGAAACTACTATATATTTCTCTCCAGCACAGCTTGTAGTGTCAGAACAGACATATAAAGTATTTCATGAAACTGCTGGTATTATATGATCCACCATGCCTGAACTAAGTTAACTTTTTCTATGTTTGTACTTTTGAACATATAGCACACCATTATAGATGGAGTTAACTTATGGTTATGCTATCCAGTATCTAGTTTTCTTACCACTGTCCCCTCTGGCCTGCTCATTAGGGATTAATTGATAAATCCAGAAATGTATCAAATGTCTCCATTTAAAATTTATATCCTGAATTTATATATGTGGCATAGTGGTTAGCACTGTGCACTCCCACCCCCAGGGTCGAGGGTTTGATTTCCTCGTCTAATCTGTGGGCATGGAGTTCTGTGAGCATGTTCTCCCCATTCTTGATGAGTTTCCTTGGGGTACTCCAGTTTCCTCCCATAGTGCAAAGATTATTTTGGGGCAGTGGTGCCTTAAATGGTTAAGGCTTTGGGTTACTGGACTACTGATCGGCCAAATTGCCACTGTTGAGCCGTTGAGCAAGGCCCTTAACCCTATCTGCTCCAGGGGTGCTGTATCCTGGCTGAACCTGCGCTCTCACCCCAGCTTCCTAACTGAGATATGTGAAAAAAATCTTTACTTTTTATTTATTTATATTTCTGTAAACATGCTTTGTGAAAATGTCCACTGCAAAAACCAGTATACATATATAACTATATTAAAATGAAATAAATGCATCACAAAATCTTTAGACTTGGGGAATGTGTATATATTTTTTAAAATAATTAATATTTCCATACTATTAATGTATGTATAATAAGATGCAATAAGAACTTGATAAAACTTACTCTCATGTCTTTCTCAACAACAAAACTTCTGAGTATTACTGTTGCAGTTTCAAAATAGTGTTGTTATAAAAGATAAATATGTTAATTAATGGAGTTCATTAATGGGTTTAAAGTAAATAGTGTGTCAGGGTTTTTCAACACAAGGAAAGATCATGGGATTCCTGTATGTGATAATCACACATGCACATACAATAGAAAATGGATAGATGTTGGAAATTCTGGTATATTTATTACTACTACTGTGTTTATAATGACTCACATTGGAGAAAAGTGTGTGCTACATGGTCAAGTATGAGTAAGAATGATAGAAGCATCCGACTTACCTGAGTAATGCTATTTTCTGTGATAGTTTTGATCATGTCTCTCTTTTCAGTCTCAGTGTTAACTCCAACTCCAGCATTCAAGAGACTTGTTTCATTTTTCGTAGAAGATGTATCTGTAGGTGTGAACTTGAAGGATAATCCTATGCTTGTTTTGGTAGTTATATCTTGGGTGATTTCATTTAGCAGTGAGTGAGTGTCTTTGTAGACCTCTTTAGAGGAAGTCTCTTCTACTAATGTCTGAAGATAAAAGAATCAGGAACATGTAAATCTTTCATATTTACTGAAATTAGTTATGTTGAACCTGTCTGTAACAGTTTTTTTATGTGCTGCATATTTATTTACATAAATGCATGTAAAGTAATGTCAGTAAAAACAACATTTTTATGGTTGGTATCTATGTAAAGCACCTAACATTTAGCATCAGCATTCAGTGAGATTAAAGGTAAATCACGTGAACCTTATATCCAGCGTATATAATCTGAGATTTACTATAATCTGATATTTGACCTGGAATTTATTATTACTGCCTCTTTTACTGTCTGTCTTATTATAACAATCTGTTTTGTGGAATCGAGGGGCACCTTCAAGTCATATGAAGACTCCAAAATAAGAAAAGAAAACCATGTAAGCAAACTTGTTACTCCAATGAGTGAAAACAGTAACACTATTTCTCACAATTTACCACCAGTGTTGGGTGTAACATGTTACAAAGTAACGCATTAGAGTACTTGGATTACTTTTTTGATGTAACGAGTAATCCAACATGTTAGGTCCGCCATTTAAGTACTCAGTTATTTAGTTACTTTTTCAAAAATGTAATCTGTTATTCAGACAGTTTATGCACTCCGTGAGCCAGACAGCAGTCATTCCCAATCCGTAATTGTGTGTGTGTGCGCGTGTGTGTGTGTGTGTGTGTATGTGTGTGTGTGTGTGTGTGTGTGTGAAAGTCGTCCTACACGTCCCTCCCCCGATAACCCGCCCCCCTCTGTTATTCCTGCTGTTATACCTCTATCTCACCTATGCGGTTAGACTATGCGAGGACTGACGTGTGGAAAGAACAACATGCATGAGGAATCACAAAGGAGTTTTCATTTTCTGCAATGTAAAAGTACTCGAACTAGTTACTTTCATCAGAAAGTAATGCTGTAATGTAACTGATTACTTTTTAAAGACAGTAATTTTGTAATGTAATTAGTTACTTTAAAAAGTTACGTCCCCCAACACTGTTTACCACTCCTCGGCTGCAGGGAATTATATGTATGGAAACAAGGCAAAAATGGGTTTAGTTAACACTATTATGCAGGGGAAATGATTCCAAGGACGCTATTCTCTACCAAATGCAAACTGGAATCATTAATGTTGAAACTCCCATTCATTATGACTAAGTCATGTAACTACCCCATTGCCTTAAGTTCACCCTCCTCATCCCCCTAATGGTTTTTTCCCCCACCACCAGAGGGCGCTCTCATCCTAGCCTTGGATGTTTTACATGTTACATGTTTAGATTCAATTATTCACAAAAGCATTCCTTTTAAACTTTGAATTTACCTCATAGTTGAGGACCGCGACGTTCCAGGGTAGCCTGTTGTATTTTAATGTGGATGGCTCCTTGACACGCTCACATATTCCATTATATATTTTGTTATTAAATGGGTTTATGCGCGGACCTGAGCCTAGAATGTTTATGCTGTTGGGGGAAAGCAGACATCATTTTAGCATACAGTATTTGTATGATATGTCCCTCCAGCCCCCCACTTTATCTTCTACGTATTTTGTAAGTACAGTTGTCAAGTGTTTTATGGTTTTATTTGCTACTGACCCATATCCAGCAACCAGACCGATGTCTGACTCCGTCACGGGCACATTGCCACAGGGAGAGCGGACTTTATCACACTCATCCTCATCAGAAAAGTCACCACAGTCATTGTCCCCATTGCACGTCAGCCGCTTTTTAATACAGATTCCTGTGTGTACAGACAGTGAGAGAGGATAAGGACTTAAGAGGGCTTTCAGTTGATTCATGTTACTAAAGTCTGCTTTATCTGTATCTACTTAATCAACAGCATCTTTGCAGTTAACACAAACAAGTATTTCCTACCGCAGAAGCTCTAGAAAGCATTTCTTGTCATTTTTGTGTCGTTTTAGAACAGCAATTTTTATATAAAATAAATATGAACAAAAGAATATAAAAATTTATAGAAAATTATTTAAAAATCTATATAAAAATGCTCTAACTCTAATTCAAATTACTGTTTTTTTACATTTCTACATTCTATATGATTTTACGTAGAAAACAGTGAATTAAAAAAAATAAGAGAGAGAAAGAGGTTAGCTGGGTTTTCACAGACGGGGTCACATTCATTGGTTAAATCTAAAATTTTTACTATCTAGTTCATTATTTGAGGAGAAGGAGAATAGGCATCATCTATCACAGATAGCCTGTTAAATTTTTGTTATCTATCATAAGCCTGTTTTTGCTTTTTCTATTGATTTTAAATTCTGAGCACCATCAACAACATTTAATCAACATACAGTACCCCCACCAACTGTGCAGGCAAGGAATATTACCATGAATTGTCTGGTAATTATTTTTTTTGCTTAATTCTGTCACAAATAGACCAATTTAAGATTTCAAATAACTATATCTCATGATACATTGCACCAGTTTGCATGTTCAAGATAAGGTGGGGTTAATTTCACTCAGAATCAGGGTCAGAATCAAGCCTAAATAAAGCACACTTCTATTTTATGTTAATTTCATCCTGCAGACATACAACTCCTGTAGAATTGTTTAAATAGATTTCGCCAGAAGTTGTGTCTGAGGTCAGCAATTCCAATTATTTTATATTAACTGACTATATGCACAAACCCCAACTCTGCTAATGACCTTTAGTGACATTATGATAAAAGTTCACACTGATAATCTTTCATTTCTGTGAGAGGATTATGATACAGGAATATCAGCTGTACTCTTTAGGCAGTATTAACCTGATTCGCAGGTGAACTCATTACTGGAGCAGACCGGTGGTGGATCTTCCTCACATTTACTTGCTGTTTTGCAGGGCTTTTTTTCTCCAATGGGTTCTATACATCTTCGACCTTCAAACTGCCCAAATCTTTCAATTCCCCTGGAACGATGCTAAAACATACACACACAATTTGCATCTGTACAATTGATTTCTCTCCTCACCTTTTTCATGTTGCTCACCCATTATTTTCAGGGTGAAAAATATTTTTTTATACTGTAATTGATTTATTTTGTAATGGAAATCAAAAAGCTGCTTATTATCAAGTTACTGTATGCACGCATGCGTGCGTGTGTGTGTGTGTGTGTGTGTGTGTGTGTTACCTTACCATGGTTTTAGTGCAAGGGTCACAGCGTGCCCACTCAGACCAAGCAGTCATTTTACAGTCAATAGGTGCTAGTTGTTCTACCTCCCTTGCTTCTCTTTTGGACCCTTGCCTTAAAGAGAGAACACATTAGTTATCAAGAACATTTTAAATCCATTCAAGAACTATGTTAAGCTGTCCACTTCTCAAAGCTTAAAATATTTCAACCTACTGCCACCTACACATCTTCTAATCTTTGTAAATGGTGCCTATTCTAATTGTGAGATAAACCATAAACCATGACAGTTGGTTCATTTAATATCTCTGTACTCCTCTTAAATATTATAGCATGCATGTATCAAACAGGTTTGTTTAAGAGAAGGCATACATACGTGAAATCACCCACACTCATTCCAGCAGTTAGCTGCAGGAGGCAGTGTGTAAAAAGAGCTGTTAACATCAACACCATCATTGTGAGACTTTAGCCAGGACTGGTAGACTGGTGTCTGTTCATGCATGGAGGCCTTTAGTACATCTGGAAATTGGACCAGAGTTAATAATTTACCTGAGTTTTTGAATAAAATGTTTGCCTGCTGTCTTTAGTACTGTTGCATAATTGAATGATTTCCCATATCTCTAGCCAGATACTTTCGCAAAGCTCACAAGAATATATGCAAGTATTAAAAGCTAAGCATGTTATTGTAAGAAAGTGTTTTCAGCAATGTGTTGTGTAACATTATTTCTACTTTCAGGTCATTTATTGCTTAAGAAGGCTGAAAAAGCGTAAACGGAGGAGGAAACGGAACAGAATAAATATTTAAAACTATAATTATTTTAATTTTTAAATAATTTTAATTATATTTCATTGTAACTTTTGTAAATCTGTAAATTTGTAGATTTGTACATTTCATCTCAAATTTAAAAAGTAACACATTGCTCTTAGTGCAATTTTCTTTTCTTGCAGTGAAATCTATCTTCCTATTCTATCCCATCTCCTATTTTATGTCAGACGTATAAGCATTTTATTGCATATCATACTGTGTATGGCTGTGTTGTGTATGTGACAAATTAAATTTTAATTTTAACAAAATTTTAAAAGTTAACCCAATTAATCTTCCCTTAGTACCAGGCGTCAGTACCAGACCTCACTGTCACTTTTGGGAAAAGACATAACCAAACATGCAGTGTATAAACAACTCAAAGATACAAAAGTCCAAAAGGTTGTGGACTTTCAGATTGCCCAATCCTGTCAGAGGCTTCTATGTGCATGTGGGTTTGTTTGTTTGTTAAAGATTTTTAAATACAAGTCCCCTCCCAGTTTTTTTATTTTATTTTATTTGTAATTATTTCCTATATGATTATGAATCTTATTGGGCTTCATTTTATCCTATGACTCACAATTGCAGGATGTTTGTTATTGTTGTTAGAATATATGCACATACAGTATGTTTATTATATAATAAACATACTATATAATAATATATAGATATTTCTGATGCACATTTAATGGTCAACATCAACATGACACAAAGAGTGGTAAAGATGCTAAATGGATCAGTTTTGTGACAGAGGGAAACAGAGCTTAAAGAGCTCTCGTGTTTATTTTATATCTTTTTGAATAAACATGTAAATATGGCATCTAGTACACAAGTTAATAATTTGGCTGGAGAAATAAATCAAATTACTTCTCTTTAAGAGGAGTAAAGCATTTTAATTGCTTGTCTAATATAGTTATATTGTCACCTACATCATTGTTTATCAACTTGTTTGAGTTTAATTTTTAAGTCTGAAACTTTCTTTTTGGAACAGAAAAGAGTTATTACTACATGTTATTGATGTGCATCTATCTGTGCTGGTCTTATTCCTAGTTTATTGTGCCACAATATTAACCTCTTAACTGTCACCAATCCTCATATTGACCGGTTTCATTGCGTGCACTTCCAGAATATTTTACATCATTTTTAAGAATCAAATGCAAGTATGTATTTTTACAAATACATTTGTAAAAATCTTTTTTTCATAGCTTTGGGATGAACTTTTGACCAGAGGTGTATGAGGCCTGCATGGTGGACTTTTTAAAGGCTCCCTGCTTACCTGCTTACCTGAAACCACTAGCACAGCTATGTTCAGAGGTGTGTGAAGCAAGCAGAAATAAGAATATCTATTTTAGCCTCTGTAACTGTGCCAGTAAATCCCATTAATTCTCTGCCTATTGTCTACAAACTTGGTATGCCATTTCCGGGAAATAGGGGGGAAATGGTGGTGATAGTTAAGAGGTTAAATAAGAATCTAGACTTATTTTTGGAGCGATATCTTAATGTAGCAGCACTAGGAGCTTTTCCAGCTCACATGCTCTTTCCAATTAAGCTGCTTGAAATACAGTACTACTAGTTTAGTATGACTGCATTTCTCTTTTAATTTATTATATGGTCTGTTATAAGGTATGTAACAGACATTTTTCTTTTACATGGAGCACATGCAATATGGCCATATCAACAAAGATCATGTAACAGTGTGATGTAGCTGCACAAGTTTTATAGAGGAATGTTGACTCTAACCATGCAGCTGCCTGATCGAGTTATGTGGGGTCAGACTGTGATCCAATCATAGTTTATAACTGATAACTGAAGCAGATTACTGATGAAGCCGACTGCATTGATTAACCCTACTGAATATAGAATGGACATTAATGCTGTTCTCAGAGGGTCTTCTTGATTCTTAAAATGAATATTAAATTCTCAAACAATTAATGCTTTGTCTAAAGAAGCGACCAAGTTTGAGATAAAATCCACAAATTCACAAAGAATTTTTTTCCAATGCACAAGCTGCTAAGAAGTATGATGCCCAGATTGCACTAAGGGTGCAACTGGACAGGATCAGTCAGATGGCAGTCAGGTGGCTCCAGTCCAAGTTGCTTATGCTATGAGAACTGACGAAACAAGTGGAGATGGATTGTGTGCTCCAGGCTCTCCCAAAAGATCATCGAAAAGCCTTAGGAATGTGCATTAAACACACTTTTGTTGGGACAATATAAAAGGAAGTTCGCAGAAAAATATTCAAGACTCCACCACCGGAATCCAATGCAGGCCAGATTCGTCTTCACGCTCAACCTGATGAAGGGCTATTGGCAGGTGGCCCTTACGCTGGAGGCCAAAGCCAAGACGGCCTTTTCAATTGACCACAGTTATTGGCTGTACAGGGTCCTGCCCTTCTGTCTCCACTGTGCCCCAGTGTGTACTTTCCAGCAGCTGATGGACATCGTCCTCAGGATCCACCGCCTCTATATTGTTGCATACCTGGACGATGCCATGATCCACTCAAGTAGCTGGAAGGATCATCTGCACCACCTGAGACAGGTGAAGAGTGAACTGCGGAAAGCGGGTCTCACAGCTAATTCCTGGAAATGCCATCTGGAGCTGACCAAGGCACAGTACCTTGGGTTCCAAATCGGACGCAGCATGATAAAGCCACAGGAGCAAAAAGTAGAGACCGTCCGATCGTACCTACGCCTGACGATGAAAGAACAGGTATGTGCTTTCCTGTGGCTAGCTTATTATTATCGTCAATTTGAACCTTACTTCTCCTCTCTGACAGAACCCTTCTCCGATTTCCTGAGAAAAGGACTCCCGGAAAAAGTATGCTGGTCACAGTGGGAAGAACATGCTTTCAACAGCCTGAAAGCCCACCTTACCAGGTCCCCTGAATTAAATCACCCTTAAACAAATTATGACAGGTTTTCCATGCGTCTATCATATTGTCACTGATTTCCTATCACATACATGATCATGCATTCATCAGGTGCAATGAGATCTAAACAAGTTATTACTTATACAAGTTATGTCCGATCAGATTACTGATAATGGGACTCCCAGATCAGATAATGTGAAGAATTATTATTATCGGATCCAGTAGTTACAGTATACTAAACTCTCTTATTGTGACACAGATCCACTGATAACCTGGTGCATGCACACCCTAAATGTGTTATGAATTAGAAGAAAGTAATATGAACTTAATGTGGTTTTCTAATTTGGCATGAACATACCATGGTTCATGTTTGTGAAAACCTCATCTATGTAGTTACATTCAGAACTGAATTATCAGTGGGATGTCACGTTTTTGGGGGACTTTTTTGTCAGTTTGCAGTTCAGGTTTTAATACAATTATCCTGGAACTTTACTGAACCCCCTTCCATCTGACAGTGGATCACCAGCTTCCTGAAAGGCAGGAAATAGCAGGTGAGGCTGGGCGGAGTTACTACTATACTCCTATAACTAGGAGTTACTACTATACAGATATCCAACACTGGTTCTTCTCAGGGATGTGTCTTCTCCCCAGTATACTCCCTTTACAAACTTCAGGCGTTTAACAGGTGATGATCCAAGATGGTGATCAATCCACATATCGGCAGGAGCTGGAGCAGCTGGTGCTTTGAGCAGGTTATGGTCGCTGAACCGTTGGATGTCCAGGTGGTGCTCTGAAAATAATGTGGGCTTCATAGATAACTGGAAGACCTTTGAGGGCGAAGCTGGCCTGTTAGGGCAGGACGGTGTCCATCCCACTCGGGAAGGTGCTGCTCTCATTTCTTGTAATATAGCTCATAGTCTCAGAAGAGGCCTAGTTAATCGGTGACAATCCAGAGCCCAGGC
>JAQMYJ010000017.1:11417757-11434276 GCA_030014305.1 Clarias laeviceps
ATCTCCACATCATTGCATTCAGTTTTTATTCACAATTTGTTTAGTGTCCCAACTTTTTTGGAATCCGGTTTGTAGTTGTATTGGCCATGCCTAATGCTTCTGCAAAAGCCTTTTCCCATTTTCCATAGCTTGCAAATGCCTTGCACTATTCCTATTAACAAAAATATATAATCTCTGGTCATGTTGGTTTATCCTTCTTATCAACTAATGCAGAATTTATAGGTGAAACCCAGGGCTCAATCCGAGAATAGACATTCAGAGCTATTACAGTAAATGATTGAAACCTGAGTAACAAGGTAACAAATAAAACACCTGTCATTCAAATGTTTCAAAGACATTGATCACTTGAATATTGGGTGGGTTCAAATAAAAGGTGCCACATTCTACATTTAAGCATATATAGCATATATATTACTATTATAATTAACACTGATATGTTTCATCTCATATTTATCTTTTCATCTCAGTGTTGGGCAAAAAAACAATAGAACTGAATCTTAAATTCTGTTGTATGGACAGTTTTGCAGTGTTTAGAAGTTTTAATTAGGAGATTAATGACACTTGATAATATGTGAAGAATGTGAAACGGAATCGTAAGCATGTCTTACTACTTTTACAGGTACAGTGTAGAGGAGGAACAGTTACTTAATTAAGGTAGTAGCTCAGGTCAGTGTGACATTTGTATGAAATGGCTATAATGGGTATTTTAGCAAACAAGTTCCCAACTAAGTTAGTATTTCCTGAGATTAACCTGGAGGTATGTGTAACTTCACATTAAGAAAAGATCAAACACACTTTCTCTTAATCTCTTTACCACACAGGAAATTCTTCAGTTAGCAAATTCCCCAGCCTTTCTGAGAAAATACATAGAAAATAAGGACCAAGCAAACAAGATTTTGTTTCACTCTAATTAAATTTTAATTAACACAAAGACCAGGTGAAGCCACTTAATGTTTTGTCAAGTAACATAGACCTAAACAGCACACAAAACTGAAAGTGATGAAAAAACGTGACAGTTGCAATGGAAACTAATTTAATAATTCAATTCAATTTTATTTTATTTGGATAGCACATTTAACAGTGTCCATTGTCAAAAAGCTGCATAACATGAACAAAAAAATTATGGAAATAAAATAGAAAAATTTAAGGAAAAATTATGAATTATAATTATCGGTTTGACCCTGATGAGCAAGCCAGGGGTTACAGTGGCAAGGAAAAACTCCCTGAGATGACAATAGGAAGAAACCTTAAGAGGAACCAGACTCAACAGTGAACCCATCCTCATTTGGGTGATATCAGATGCTATGACCATAAATTAGTCCCTAGTATATCTGTGTGCTAAAAGTTCAATATAATGGGAAAGGTGTTTGAGTCAATATGGTGTCCACTTTCATTGTTGGAAACTCCAGTAACTGCAGCCACAAGCCATCACAGAAAAATCCTCAGTCCATCCTCAGTCACCACACACATCCGAAGCACACAATACAGAGACATCTGCAGCAGCAACCAGAAGCCTCCAGGTGATGAGAATTCCAACCAGATGTGGGGCACCAGGATGCGTCAAATAGGTTTGAGGGTGGGAGCAGTCAGGATTGCCATGTGTACCTTGACAGAAAGAGAGAGACAGAGAGAGAGAGAGAGAGAGAGAGAATAGTTAGGGATGCTAAAAGTCACATAATGTCACATAAGGTCAATGTATATTTTGTGAAGAGTGCAACCAGTGACTCAGGCAAGACTATCTGACACCATAACTAAAAGGAAAAACAAAGACATGAGTGCTCCCTGCAAAGTAAAGCAAGCAGTCACTTCACTGAGGCCCAAAGGTTACTTGGAAGGCTATTCCATAACTTTGTAAGAAAAAGTTCTGCCCCTGCTGCATTTTCATTATAATTAGATTGAAGTAGGCATACAGGTTCATAAAACATTAGGAATTTGGGTACTCTTTAAAACTTTATAGCTAAAGTAGTACTTTTTTTTATTATTATTATTTCACTAGAAGCCAATGTAAAGCATTTGCTCATATCTTCTGATTCTAGTAAGGAGTCTGGCTGCTGCATTCTGTATTAAGTAGAGCTTGTTTAGGTACTTAGTAGAACATCCAGAAAGTAAGGCATTACATTAGTCCAAAGTAGAAGTAACAAAAGCATGAATTGTTTTTTCTGTGTTATGAAGTGATATACTTCTTGGCAATATTTCAGAGATAAAAGAAGACCACCCTAATAATTCTATCTACATGAGCTTCAAATGAAAAACTAGAATCAATAATCACATTAAAATCTTTTACTTCTGCACATGGTGAAACTGAAAGGCCAACCAGAGTTTGTGTGTGACCAAAAAGCTTTCTTTTAGCTGCATGTGTATTTTGTCTCTTCCAAGACAGGTTTAGTCAGTCATAAAGAAAATTACATGACCAATACTAAGTAACAATCAAATATTCTGTGTCATTTTAATAATTATATATTTGTATATGTCTTTGAATTTAATTACACCAGTGTGTATCTGAACTGTATATGTGTTTAGATGTAGTAAAGCTCAGCACAGCTAAAAAAAAAAATCCTTCGCAGAAATCAAAAGAAAGTATAATTCCAGTTCCAAAATACACTAATTAACACACATTAATTATAGTATTTATTTAGAATCCATATCTATTTCTTACTTCATGTTGATTAGATTATTTCAACTATAGCAAGTATGGTGAAGAATGTGTAGTTCAACAGGCTCATTGGAACACTAAAACACTTTTGTGCATTAGTACTTCATTTCAAGTTCTTTCACTACACTTGCAATGGTGGTATTGTCTGGTGCAGTTGGTGTCTGTAAGAACACCAAAATATCACATTATACATTTTTGCTGTTTAATTTTCATATTCCAATGTTTTAGAAATCTGGGGTTAGGCATGAATATCTCTTAAGCAGTTACAGTTAATGGCCATGTTCCAAACCTCAACACAGGCAACTTAGCAGTGGTGGTGCTGGAATCCCCAACCTTCAGTAACCTTTAACACTACTGTCCCTGTCAATAAATGTCACTGATGTTCATCAAAAATGTAAGGAATAACTCACAACAGACCATGTAGTTATATAATAATAATTCATACTGTTACTATTACAATCTAATGCTGCGAAATCTCATAAAAGATAGCTTCTGTTATTGTTTACATTATAACATGATATACTGTAACACCAACATATAATTTTCATTGTCTTGGAGTTAATGAAACAACAAATAAAAACAAACAAACAATCAAACAAACAGATAAGAAACTGAAAATTATAAATTCCTCTGTCCTGACCTTCCTGTGATAGGAAACACTGTTAGAAAGTGCTGACACTCAAAACTCCTTCCATAAATGTTCATGACACAAGTGTTTCCTAATAGAAAACTTCACCACTTCAGCAATTACATGCTTACAGTTTTTTAACACCACATCATTAAAGTCTTTTATTGTGTTTTATTCCAATTTCTTATTGGCCTTAGATTACATGGAATATCTCCCATACAAGTGCCTGTGTGAGCACATTATAAACATCTTTTATCATTGTCTGAGCTATGTAACATAACCATGTAACACCTGGAAATTTAAGTGGTATTTTTAAATTTGATTGGTTACCCTTATATCTTTCCTGAGATTTACACCTTTGAGGTACTGTAAGTGGCGGCACGGTGGTGTAGTGGTTAGCACTGTCGACTTGCACCTCCATGGTCCGGGTTCTATTCCCGGACCATGGAGGTGCAGCCAGGCTTGATTCCTGTCTCTGTGTGCATGGAGTTCGCATGTTCTCCCCGTGCTTGGTAGGTTTCCTCCCACAGTTAGGCTAATTGGCTAATTGCCCGATGTGTGTGTGTGCCCTGCGATGGATTGTCACGCTGTCCAGGGTGTACCCTACCTCGTCCCCTAAGCCCCCTGGGATAGGCTCCAGATCTCTGCACCCTGAATACAGTATAGGATAAAGCGATACAGAAGATGAGTGAGTGAGGTAGCCAATTGAGTGAGTGAGGTACTGTAGGCCTCTTTAGTGTATGACTGGGTTAAATGTAATGTCAGGGTGTTATTTAAGCTTTGTGTAGTACTGACAGGCTTTTGTGTGTCGTCTTGTCTCTCGGAGAAATCTGAAAACAGATGATTGACAGGAAGTGTTTGACTTAGTAATAATGCGGTGTACATGTTAAGAGCTCAATGCGGAGGAATACGTATATACGTGTATTTTAACCCCGGTATGCTTGCGCCGGGCATTGCATAATTCACCCTTTCCCACCGGATCCGTTCGCCTCCGCCTCTTCCTCTCCCCGTCCTCCTCCTCACCTCCCCCTGATATTCCTCCCCCAGAAAGCTCTCTATCTCTCTTCCCCTCTCTCTCTCTCTATCTCTCTTTTCTTCTCCTCCTCTTCCTCGGCTTGCTGTTCCAGGCGACATCCGCCGCCATGCAGCGTTCGCTCGCGGTCAGGAGCGCCGCGCGACGCCCGTGATCAACGAACGCTGAACGCCGCGGGTTGGGGAGGGGAGAACGCGGAGAGAGATAGAGGATGCCGCGCGCGAACTATGCCTTACGCGGGACGCTGGGAGACGCAGCAGCAGCATCATCTTCGTCGGCGGCAGCAGCGGCATTATCCTCCTCCTCCTTCTCCTCCTCCTCCTCCTCAAGAGCATCCTCATCCTCAGCAGCAGCAGCAGCGGCGGCAGAACGCGCGGCTGGTGCCCACCCCCCAACATCATCCGTGGCTCGCGTGTTCGCTCCCCCCCTGCAGCAGAAGGAGGATGCTAGAGTGAGGGATGAGGCTCGAGACGGGCGCGCCGGGCCAAAGCCGCGGCCTGCTTCTTCTCCCCGGAGCTGCGCGCGCCGACGCTAAAGTTAGAGCCCCTGCAGCATCCGCGCGCGCCTCGCCACCGTCGCACCGGCATCTTCGGTAGGCTCGCGCTCTCCTTCCCGTTTCTCTGTCCGCTTTTCGATTTCTTTGCATAAGAAGAAACAGGCCGCTCGCGCAGGCCCCGCATCTGTAGCTATGGCAACCATATCTTGTTAATAAGCCCTTTCCCCCTCTCATTTTCTTCCTCCTCTCCCATTCACGTCTCTTTCCTTGTCTTTTATTTTCTTCTCGTTATATACAAATCACAACACGATCGGCCTTTTTCGTTTTTTGCTTCTTTTTTTTTTAGCTGGGAATGTTGTTACATGTTTTTTTTTAATCATTTATGATGTCATGTCCTTTTTTAAATTCAAGTGTTGTGCATGGCAGATTCTCACTCAGGCCTATGTTAAATAGATGACTTTGCCCTCGTTAATCCTTAAAAAACGAATTATTTTATGACAAATTATTAGCCTTGGTTATTACTGTATGTGCCTCGGCACATTGAGGCTGTAGCTTAGCTTAGTTTAGCTAATAGCTGATCATCAGCGGTGGCCTACAACTGATCAGCTGTTTATTGTGTATTTATTTATTTAATTATTCGCCAGCGTTAAATAACATGCAAACTGCCTGCATTAGAGTCTGTATGCCATGGTAATATCTTCAATTGCTCCGGGCCATGAAAGCAGCTTACAGATTCAGCATTGACAATGTACTTCAGTCCAGAACCTCTGACTTGGAACCATGACCAGGAGCTATGTGCATAGTATTTGCAAGTTTATGAGGAAATCTCTTTGCACTGAATTCTCTTGACAGTCTGAAGTGAATGTAAAAACACTCACAGTTCTTTATTCTGGACTTTTGCACTTTGGCTGCTGCTGTCAAATATATTTTATATACAATACTCAACAGTGAACTACTAAATTTGTCTAAGGATGCTATGCTTCCAGGAGACATTATAAGATTTTTACAGTCACATAGAAAAACTGAAAGAATAAACTTTTCTATGATATCTCTACAAACATGCATAAACTCCTACTTTTTCTATGTGCTTGCTTTCAGGTCAGCAAGGAGATCAAGGAGCATGAGCAGGACTCTGTGTGGCAGGAGCAGATGTCAGGGTACAAACGCATGCGGCGGCAGCACCAGAAGCAGCTGATCGTGCTGGAGAATAAGCTGAAGGCTGAGATGGATGAGCACAAGCTCCGGCTGCAGAAGGAAGTAGAGACCCAGGCCAACAACACTTACATTGAACTGGAGCGGCTAGCCAAGAAGCAGGCTGCCCAGTTGGAGAAGGAGGTAAACTGAGTCCTAGTTCATGAGGAACAGTGCATTCTTTAAATGGTTTCATTAGCATAAGGCTACTATATATTTTTTTGTGTGCAATCGGTTGCTGGTATACAATATTGAAGTGACACTTCTACAGTGTCCTAAACATTGCCCAATATGCTTGCACAGTAAATATGTCTGACTTTGGAAGACAAAATGGCAAATTACAGTAACCAAGTAGCTTTAAGTTGAAGTTAAGGTGAGGAAAGGAAGGTTATTAAAACAACAACAAACTTTTGAAAAAAATTTAAAGCGTTGAAAATTATTTTATACCAAAGCAGAAAAGTACAGTATAGTATACCACAACCCAGACACTATCACATCAGGCCAAACTCAGTGCTCAGGCAAGAAGGGTTGTTGTAGAAGATGTGTCCAAGAATTGAAATTACAAAACAGATGGGATTACAGAGCTTGAGGTCTAAATCAGTAGAACCTTGTCAGACCTCAGCAATATTATCAGATCCTGGTAGATCTGGCCTATATGGAAGAGTGGTCTGATCAGACAAAAGTTAAACCATTTGGTTTAAAGCCAAAGGATAACGTTTGGCCTAAATCAAACACAGCCCAACCCCCAGATAACACCAATTCTGTGATCAGGCACATTAGTGAAAACATCATGCTCTAGGGTTGCTTTTCAGCTGGAGCAACTGGAAAGTTTGTTGCATCTCATGCAAATTGTTGAATATAACCCAATTCAGTCATCTAGTTGTCTTCCTTTAGGGGAAAATATTTGTTCTAACACAACAGTGAACCAAAACACAAGGCAAAAACTACAAAGTGACGACTGGGGAAAAAGGAGAATTGTATTTTTGGACAACAGAGTCAAAACCCATACTTGTATCCAATTCCAAATCTTTGACATGGCCTGAAAATTGCTGTCCATCAACATTCCCCATATACAGTGGAACTTGGATATGGCGTAACTTGGTCTGTGAGCGTTTTGCAAGATGAGCAATTTTTTAAAATATATTTTAACTTAATTAACGGGCGAGGTCTTGATATACGAGTAGTACCCATGCGCTTTGTCTGCCGAACATCACATTCACAATTAAGCCAAAGGTTCTTCTCTCTCTTGCACTGTGGGATTGTGGGTAATCATCTCAGCTATCCTCTCTCGGCTTACTTAAGCCACGATTCTTATCACAGGTACTTTGCAGGTTAATTTGTAAAATTTTTACTTTATTTTTTGCATTAATTGTTTTTATATTTATATTTTTGGGATGTGGAATGAATAATCTGAGTTTCCATTATTTATTATGGGGGAATTCGCTTTGATATAAAAGCATGATATAAAATTATGCTCACAATTCAAGGAGTCAGAGGAACTATTCATTGAGAAATAGAAGACATTTTCAAAATCATATTGAGCACATTCAATACACCTAACTAAAGGGTGAATACTTGTCAATTACATTTAACAGATTCTGGTCTGTTTAAAGTTAATGTTGCAAGGAGAAAAGATTATTTGCCATTAATATGTTCTGGAGGCACTATATGTAACTAAATGGTGGATTTTGTTTATCTTGTCTACGCATGCATGATATATTTGTTTCTCTATAAATATTGACTTTTACTTTTATAGAATACCTCATATTATCTAGTATTTGTAAATAAATTATGAAATTATGAAATATTGGTTGTATTTGCAATTCATTAACAATCAATGGACTACTATACTACACTGTGTATATTTAATGTAATCATTGACCAGTCATGTTTTATCCCACTACAGATGAAAGCAACAGCCACAGAGGAAAAGAGAATCCAGCAACAAATCTTGGTCCAACAGAAGAAGGAGCTGACCACCTTCTTGGACACACAGAAAAAGCAGTACAGACTGTGCAGGGACAGAATGAAGAAAGTTAGTGGTTTTCAGACAAAAGTGCTCCAACTACAATCTGCATTGATTTTTAATTATGAGGAGGCCCTTATTGTATTGGGTATTTAGTCAGGTCCTTCAGATGTAAGCTTGATTATAATAATCACTTTTCTTTAAACTTGCTTTCTTATTTTACTTAATTTGGTCCTTACATAGTCATATTATAGGCATTTATTTCATAAATACCACACCGAGGGTGAAAGCGGGCATGCTAAAACACTAACTAACATTTGTGAAGTCAAACACCTTTTGAACTCCATATGAGCCAAGAAAACAGAAAAACTTGACAAAGCTGTCCTTCAGGCCCAGAGAGCAAAGTCGGATATGTTGTCTTTAACAACCAGCAATGTATGGCTCTGGTATGGACACCTTAATAGTTGTGGAACTAAGGTTGTTAGATATTTTAATACAAATGTTGGGTGGCATGGTTGGAGTATTGGCACCTCACAGCTTAAGGATCTCTGAACTCTGGTTTACAGTTTCTGAACATGTTCTTCCCATGTCCACATGGGTGTCGTCTTGGTTTATATATTTTCTCTAAGTTCTGTCAACTTCCAAAAATGAATTGTCCCTAAACATGAATAAATGTGTAAATACAGTATATGTGCCCAGTGTTCCACAGGCTCTGAGTCCACAGCGATCCTAACAAAATAAAGTGGTTATGGGAAGTGAATGAGTGAGTATAATTGGCTTGAATATGGCCATATTTCTGCAGGATATGAATGAGGACCTTAGCACACCAAAGGAGGAGAAGCAGGAGATGCTGTCACGGCATAAGGAGACAATGCAGCATTCACAGGCCGAGGAGGAGGCACAGCTGCTCAACCAGCAGAGGCTCATCTATGAAAGAAGCTGCCGTGCTCTAAAAAGACGAAGCCTCATAAAGAAACATGAATTTGAACAGGAACAGATACGGGAGGTAAGTCATGAAGTGCACATAGCTAATTCCTAACAAACTTCCTGTTTCCAATAGTGGTCCTCTCTTACTGTGTCATGGTGGTGCAGACAGGTAATACATGTTTGCTGCAATTTATAAAATTCTCTGAAATATTTTTGACGACATGTAACATTTTAAAAGAATACAGTACAGTGGAACCTTGGATTACGAGCATAATTCGTAAAGCGGGCTCTTATTCCAAAACACTCGTAAACCAAATTTAATTTTCCCATAAGAAATAATGGAAACTCAAATTATTCGTTCCACAGCCCAAAAAAATAAATACATAAAAATAATTAACACAAAATATAAAGTAAAAATAAAACAAAATAACCTGCACTTTACCTTTAAAAAAAGTAAAAATAAATCCAGACAGATAAGTGTTTCCGTTTGTGCGCGCAGGCGCTGTGTGTGTGAATCTAAAGTAAGCTCCCCTTCTCCCCCTTCTCGTCTTACGCAATTACACTTCCTCCACTCTTTTCACATGCGCGCGCACAACGAAAACGCTGGTTTATCGGACAAATAAACAAGAAATCTCTCTAATGACACTGGATTGAGCGACACACTAACGGAATCACTGCTGTAAAGTAAAAGTCTCTGAAGGCGAAAGTAGACACACACACACACACAGCAAAGAGCAGACTAAGCCTTGAGCAGAGAGAGAAAATGGATTTTTAACGTCTCTGATGAGACTTGCTTTTGCTTTATATGCGCGCTGTACACACACATCCGAGGTTTCACTGTATATACACACTGCCCGGCCCAAAAAGTCAGCACCTGGATTTATCTAAGCAAATAGTTAAGAGCCTTTCACTGGATTATTACTGCAGTGATCAAGTTGGTTCAGCTTTTAATAAGTTATTTAACCCTAATTGATGCAGTGAGTAGCTTCTCATTCCTTTAATAACCATGTCAAAAGACATATCCTGTGGTCATGCTAAAACATGTTGCTCTGAAGGGTCAAATTATTGCCCTGCATCAAGAAAAAAGAGCAATTAATGAGATTGCTGACACTCATAAAACTGGGTTAAGATCTGTAAAACGTGTTATTAAAATCTGGAATGATTGTGGTGGACTATCATCTTCAAGGAAAAAATCTTGAATGAGCATGATGGGAGATCACTTAAAGGCTTAGTGAAATCAAATCGCAAAAATAAAATAAATTAATTAATTAATAAAAAAAAACACCAGTAGAACTCACTGCTATATTTAATAGCGAGCATTAAGAGCATTTCTAGATGCACATCGCGACGAGAACTCACAGGATTGGGATTAAACAGCTGTGTAGCCTTAACAAAACTTGTGATGAGTCCTGATTTAATTAAATTCAATTTTTTTTATATAGTGCTGTTGGTCATTGTCACAAAGAAGCTTTACAGAATGAAAAGGAAATTCATGAAATGAATATGAAATATATGAGAAAATATGTATAATTCAAAATTATCAGATTGTCCCTGATTAGCAAGCCAAGGCTGACGGTGGCAATAGGACAAAATATAGAGAGGAACCAGACTTAACAGGGAAACCATCCTCATTTGGGTGATTACGGATAGTCATACTGTGTATTAGGAAGCCTCAATAAGGAAGTTCAATATAACAGGAGATTTGTTTATGTTAATATGAAGTCCACTTCTGTTGTTGGAGGCTCAGGTACAAAACTGTACCTCAGTAACCCAGTCCTGAACTATTGATTGACTGCAGTCACAAGCCATCAGAGAACACCTTCTTGGTCAAGTGGAACCGTCCCCAGTGATCATGCTTATCCCAAGCAAACCACACAAGGCTTCTATGTGATGAGATCTCCAACCAGAAACCTATGAGTCAGACAGGCCCGGAGGGCGCTGGGAATCTAGATCACTAGCAGCTCAGGAGCACCATGTGTAGCTTAACAGAGGGGAGAAGAGGAAAGAAGAGAAGAGAGAACGTTTAGATATGTGGACAGTCACAATTTACCATGTTCCAGATTGATGGTTGCATCAGGGTGCTTATTTGCATGAAAATAATCAAATATTACAGATTTGTGCAGTACAACAGCTGGAAAGTTTCATTGAACATGCAGGAGAATATGCCAGAGTTCTTCTGGATCTTTGTCATGCTCGATCCTTTCTATTTTCATACGAAAGCCAGGAGCATACATTATATTATGCAAATATTCTTCTATAATGTTAGTAATTTAATATTTTTTAAAATTATGATTAGAAATATTGAACGGTATATAATTCAATGAATTTGTAAATAAAAATGTTGGTATGATAAATGTATATAACAAAAGCCTTTTCCAAAGTACTGCACGCATGCTCACACATGCATGCACGCACACACACACACAGATTATTGTAATTTATATCAAAAAGTGAAACTCATTCTAGATTCATGTAAAGTGAATATATTTTAACCCTTTTTTTTTTGTTTGAATGATTATGGCTCATGAAAATCAAAAATCAGTGCATGCAGCCATAATCGTTTAGAAGACTGTTGACTTGAGGACTATGGGATTATGTCACATAAGGTCATCGCTGAATGGGCAAGCAGATTGTTGTGTTGAAATGGAACATTCACTGGAAGGAAAAAATGTGGTAGAAAAAGGTGCAGAAGCAACAGCAATAACCGCAACCAAAGATTGTGGCATTCAAGAATTTATGAGACCTTTGCAAGGAGTAGAATGAGGCTGGAGTCAGTGCATCAAGAGCCACCAGTCACAGACAGATTCAGAAAGTGGCCTACGATTATTGCGTTCCTAGCCTGAAGCCTATCCTGAACTAGAGACAATGTCAGAAGTGTCTTACCTGGGCTAAGGAAAGAAAAAAATGGACAATTGCTCAGTCCTCCAAAGTCCTCTTAATGGACCATTGCTCAGTCCTCCAAAGTCTTCCTTTCAGATTAAAGTAATTTTTTTTTATTTCATTTGAAAATCAAGGTCCCAGAGTCTGGAGGAAGACTGGAGAGGCACAGAATCCAAGTTGCTTGACCAGTGTGAAGTTTCCACATGCTGTGATGAATTGAGGTGCCATGTCATCTGTTGGTATTGGTCCACTGTGTTTAATCAAGTCCAAAGTCAAGGCAGCCATCTACTGTATGAGGAGATTTTATAGAACCTCATGCTTCTGTCCACCTAACAAGCTTTATGGAGATGCTGGTTTCCTTTTCCACCAACACAATTCACACCTGAACAGCAAGATCTGAACACCATAGAGAATCAATGTCAAGAGTAAGATAAGAAGCACCTGACCCAACAATACAGACGAGCTGAATACTGCTATCAAAGCAACCTGGTCTTCACCAGTGCCATATACTAATTGCTTCAATGTCATGCCACTTTTATGCGGTATTTTGTGCTTAAGAAGCCCCGACCAAGTATAGTGGAACCTCGGATTGTGAGTAACCCGGTTTGCGAGTGCTCCGCAAGATGAGCAAAATTTTTAAATACATTTTGACTTGAAAAACAAGTGTGCCTTGATTTACGAGTACCAAGTACTGTCGAGTATCATGTGGCACACATGCACTTCCTGTTTTGATGAGAGCCAATGATTTTTCTCTCGCGCCTGCTGCGAAATTTTAGGTACTCGTCTCCCCTGCTCGTCTCTCACTCGTATAGTCAACATCCGTGTGCGAGGGGACTGTTTACTATAACACTGTGACTACGTGTGTGTGCGTAAAGCATCTTTTATTTTGTGTTTGTATATATGTGTGTGTGTGTGTATGTGTGTGTGTTTGTGTGTGTGAAAGTCGTCCTTTCACACGCGAGTGTCATTAGAGAAGTTTCTTGTTTAATTTCCCGATAAAACAGTGTTTACGTTAGTGTGTGTGTGTGTGTGTGTGTGAAAGTCGTCCTGCACAGTAGGGGGGGTGGAGCAGTCATTCCTCCTCTAGTCTTACTTTAGCTTCACACACAAACACCCAAACACTTATCTGTCGGGATTTATTTTTACTTTTTTCAAAGGTTAAGTTTATTTTTTTCAAAGTTTAAGATAAGGTTGCAGGTTAATTTGCTTTATTTTTACTTTATATCTTGTATAAAAAAAATTTGTGGAACGAATAATTTGAGTTTTCATTATTTCTTATAGGGGAAATTCATTTTGATACAGTATATGAGCATGCTTCCAGAATAAATCATGCTCGTAATCCAAGGTTCCACTGTATTGGGTTCCTAATTTACCATACATTTTAGAAGTTGAACCTTTCTGTATTCTAAATCGTTTTTGATTGGTCTTAGGAAAATTCTAATATTTTCAAGTTTTTCAAAATTTTTTCGAGATTTTCATGAGTTGTAAGCTGTAATCATTGAAATAATATTTGAAATGTTTCATTTGACATCTAATTAATCTAAAATATTAGAGTTTCACTTTGTGAATTAAATCACAAAAAACCTTTCTATGATATATATTTTTTTAATGCACAGTATATAGATGCAGCCAAAATCCAACATCAAGCTAAATTTTCCCCATGTGTCCCAGGAGCTGAACAAGAAGAAACTGCAGAAGGAGATGGAGCATGCATTGATGATCCGGCAAGATGAGTCCACACAGGACCTGGAGCGACGGCAGTTGGAGTGTCTGCACAGACTTCGCATGGAGCTCATCCGTTTGCAGCATCACACTGAACTGGAGAACCAGGAGGAGTACAACAACCGACGTCAGAGAGAGCTGCACAGGAAACATGCACTGGAGCGCCGGCAGCAGCCAAGGAACCTTAAGGTTAATGTACAGTATAGTATCCAGTTCACATGTTTTAAGAAGAGTGAATTATTTTCAACACAGTTGTATAGTTGAAATACAGTATGCAAGTGCCATGCAAAGTTGGAATAGGACAGAATTGAGTTGGGAACAATTTTCAGATTTTAGTTTAAATAATACTAAAATCTAACGTTGAAAACTCTTCCGTATATATATTGTGTGTGTATACAGTATGTGTGTGTTTGTGTGTATATAACTACCAGTCAAAAGTTTGGAGACAGCTAATGTCATGGTCTTTCCTGATTTTTATTTCTTCCTACATTATAAAATAATGCTAAGGTTGTCCAGAATATGCAATAATCTCCTTTAAACATTTGATATTAAGATGTGTCTACTACTTACAGTATGCTCTGTAAAGCCTTTATAAACAGCTCTAAAGTGTTGCTAAGTTGGTAATTTTTGAGGCTAGTAACTCTAAATAACCTTCTCATTTGCAGCAGAGGTAAGTTTTGGTCTTGCTTTCCTGGGATGGTCTTCATGAGAGCCAGTTTCATCATGGTATTTGATTGATTTTACAAATGCATTCGACAATACTGTTCTTGCAAGAACTATTCCAGAACAGCTGACCTTTGTGTCTCAAAATAACAACTTACTGTGCATCTGGAAAGTATTCACAGCACATCACTTTTTCCACATTTTATGTCATAGCCTTATTTCTAAAATGGATTAAATTCTGAGCGCTCAGCGCTTAAATTCCTCGATCGCTCATTTTAGATGGCCGGCCAGCTCTAGGAAGAGTCCTGGTGGGTTCGAACTTCTTCCACTCACGGATGATGGAGGCCACTGTGCTCATTGGGACCTTCAAAGCAGCAGAAATTTTTCTGTACCCTTCCCCAGATTTGTGCCTCGAGACAATCCTGTCCCCGAGGTCTACAGACAATTCCTTTGACTTCATGCTTGGTTAGTGCTCGGACATGAACTGTCAACTGTGGGACCTTATATACGTAGACAGGTGTGTGTCTTTCCAAATCATGTCCAATCAACTGAATTTACCACAGGTGGACTCCAATTAAGCTGCAGAAACATCTCAAGGATGATCAGGGGAAACAGGATGCGCCTGAGCTCAATTTAGCAAAGGCTGTGAATACTTATGTACATGTGCTTTCTCAATTTTTTTATTTGTAATAAATTTGCAAAAATCTCAAGTACACTTTTTTCATGTTGTCATTATGGGGTGTTGTGTGTAGAATTCTGAGGAAAAAAGTGATGCATTGTGAATACTTTCCGGATGCACTGTAAGTACTTAATTCCATATGTGTTATTTCATAGTTTAGTAAAAAAAACTGTGTATTGTTCTAGAATGTAGAGAAATAAATCCAAATTTGTGTCCAAACCTTTGATTGGTATACAGAGAGACAGAGAGAGAAACAGAGAGAGAGAGAGAGAGAGAGAGAGAGACTACTGGGTGGAAGTTTTAGGCAGGTGTGAAAAAATGCTGTACGGTAAAAATGCTTTCAAAATAGACGTGTAAATAGTTCATTTACAGGTAGATTGTTTCACAGATCTTGGAGAAATAACCACAGATCACTTGTGGATGTAGGCCGCCTCATCATATAATCCCACACAGGCTCAGTGATATGAAGATCAGTGCCCTCTGGGTGCCACACCATCTCTTCCAGGACTTTTTGTTCTTCTCTTCTCTGAAGATAGTTCTTTAAAAAATTGGCTGTATGTTTGTGGTTGTTGATCTGCTGTAGAATAGATTTAGGGCCAATCAGACACCTCCCTGATGGTATAGCATGATGGGTATCTGTATTTCTTTGCATTGCGGACACCATCAATCCTGACCAAATCTCCAACTTCATTTGCAGAAATGCAGCCTCAAACTTGCAAGGAACTTCCACCATGCTTCACGGTTGCCTGCAGACACTCATTGTTGTACAGCTGTCCAGCCTTTTGGCAAACAACCTGTCTTATGTTATAGCCAAATATTAAAATTTTCACTCATCAGTCCAGAACACCTGCTACAATTTTTCCGCACCCCAGTTCCTATATTGTCATGCATAGTCGATTAAGGTTGTTTCCACATCCGAGGTATTGTGCTACCCTCGGTATACAGTATTCCCTGAATATAACTTGACAGCCAGATAAACAGTTTCGTAACATCAAGACTCTGAAGACGATAATCTTGTCCACAGGTTTATTGACATTAACCAGAAAGGTGAAACTGTTGCATGGTCTGCTGGATTCTGGTCTGTTGGCACATAGTGCCATTGGTCTGGATGAGAAGACCTTCGGATACGTTGTACTCGGTTGCTCACATACACATAAAACCGCCTAGTTTCATTATAGATGTAGCCCAAAACCACTTTACTATCTGAATAATAGGTTACTGCATCAAGGTCTAATTCTGCTGAAATCAAGTCTGTTAGTTCCACAGCAAGCACTGGTGCACAAAGTTCAAGCCTTGGCACTGTGTGCTCAGGATGGGGGGCAAGTTTGGCTTTCCCCATTACAAGCCCAATGTCGTTATTCTTTGCAGCATCTGTGACTTTTAGATATGCCACTGTGGCGATGGCCTTAGTTGATGCATCTGAAAAGACACACAATTCTCTTCTAACAGCTGCTGATGGAGAAATCTTAGTATAAGCTCTAGGAATGGAAAAACTGGACAGCTCTGGCAAAGATACTCTCCACGATTTCCAAGCTTCCTCCATCTCTTTGGGTAGTGGAGAATCCCAATCGCTGTTCTCAGAGGTGAGTTCTCTCAGAATAGCTTTGCCTTTGATTGTGACTGGTGCTACAAACCCAAGAGGGTCAAAGAGGCTGTTGATCGTGGATAAGACACCTCGTCG
>JAQMYJ010000017.1:11436460-11450452 GCA_030014305.1 Clarias laeviceps
AACAAGTTTAAATAAGTATACTTTGGAAATTAAACAAACCTTTCACTTAAAGTATATTTTCCAATAATATATTTTTGTAAAGTGTACTATAATACAAGTACAATTTTTGTTAGTATATTTGCAGTGTACTATCGAGGATTTCAATATATTTGTAATACACTAAAGTGTGTTTTTTTTTCACTGGGGTCTGCTAGTGTTGGTCCACTCTTTTATCAAATCTAAAGTCAATCCAGCCATCTATCAGGTTTTAGAGAACTTTGGGCTTGTGTCTGCTGACAAGGTTTATGGAGATGCCAATTTCCTTTTGTAGCCAGACTTGCCACCTGTTCACAGTGCCAAAACTACCACTAACTGGTTTGCTGGCATGCTATTACTGTGGTTGATTCAGCTAGCCAGCTTACCTGCTCTGAGCGGGAGGAATATAGGCGAGTTGACCTGGGCTTCAGTAACACCTCAGCAGTGCCACAGGCTGATCACTTTTATGCCATGCTTCACTGATACAGTAATTCATGTTTAAAAAGCCCTGACCAGGTAATTAAATTTACTATTGCTAAAAGTAGGGCAACAGCACACCCAATGGATGCTCAATCAACAACGTTGAACTTTTTCTTAATTAATTTTTCTTATAAATTTTTCTGTGGGATTGGACCAGACAGGCTAGTCTTCGCTCCCCACAGGCCCTAAATGAGCCTTAGGGGCCCATGATCCTATCACCAGTTTACCGAAATTGATAACCAATATTAATGTTATGCCTCATCAGTGTATATTAATAAACATGGATGAATTTTTTTGGTACCTTTCCATTAAAGAAAGAAAAATTCACAATGGTTACTGAAATAACTTGAAACTGATGAAAGTAATTATCTATAATAAATAGTAATTTAATGAACATTGGTTAATGAAAATAAGACATTGCTTTTCAATTGTAATTCAACAGAATAAAAGAAAAAAGAAAACAAAATAACGAAATTGGCCAGGACAAAAATGATGGGACCCATAACCTTGTATTCTGCTGCATAACATTTTGAAGCAATCACTGCAATCAAGTGAGTTTTTTAGCTCTCAGTGAGACTTCTGCAACTATCAACAAGTAGATTGTCCTAGTCATTGTAAGCAAACTGTCTGTAAGAAACACACTGCATGATTAAGTTTTTTCCACAGATAATTCAATAAAATTTTAATCAGGACTCATAAATGGCTGCTTCATAATAGACCAATGTTTTGTTCTTTGTTCTAATGTTTTAGCTGTGTGTTTTGAGTTATTATGCTGTTAGAGGACCCATGACCTTCGACTGAGACCAAGCTTTCGGACACTTGGCAGTACGCTTCACTCCATAATGGCTTGTTAATCTTGAGATTTCGTTGTACCCTTTACAAATTTAAGATACACTGTGCCAAATACAAGACAGCCCCAGAACATAACCGGGCCTCCTCCATGTTTCATGTTAGTTCTTTTCTTTGAAAGCTTCATTTTTGCATCTGTGAATGCATGGTTAATTACTGTAACATCAACCATGCATTCATGGTAAATAAAAATGGCCAAAATTATAACAATATATAAAGTCCAATGTGAGGTAGAAACATAGCAAAACAGGTTAGCAAACAAACTGGCCTATTTTATTTACCATGAATGCATTTATTCTTCTAGAAGCATTTCTTGTTATTTTGGCAAATTATAATCTGACCTTTTTATGAGTTGCTTTAAACAGTGGAGTCCTCATGGGTTAACATTTGCTTAAACAGCGATGAATAGTGCGATTCGACACAGCTTCAGTAACTTGACCTTGATTCTCATTGGAAGTTGTTATGGGAAATTTAAAACTTGTCCTTGGCACTTTGGTTACCATTCATAAATATTATAGTATTTAATATCGTTTTTCCATCTGTAGCCATATCCAGGGAGGTTGACTACAGTCCCATGACCCTAAACTTCTTAATAATATTTGCAACTATATTCATGGAATATTAAGCTGCTTGGAGATAGTCTTATAGTACTTATCTTTAAGTTGCTTGTTGAATGTTATTTCTGATCTCCTCACACTGAACAACTCACCTTTGCTTTCTGTGGTCCAAGTTTACCAAACAACAGGGTGACTACTTTTTACCATTTCATAAATTGGCTGACTAATTGATTGCAGACATCTGTGATGGTGATTATAGGACACAGTTTAGTCCAACATGTCTACTATAGTAAAATTATTTATTAATCTTCTGTGGGGTACCACCTAATTCATTCAGGTTTCTTTTTAGTTATTATTATTATTATTAGGAGGAGGTATCAAACAGTTTTCAGACTAGTTTTAGTAACAGATGGCAGCATAAGGCTGCATGCACAGTAACAGGGAGCACCTACTTTCATAAGTCAATGTGCCAAAAGACTGTGTACATTGGGAGCTGTGCAACTGGTCTGTTTTCTGGTGTGCGTTAGCACGTCTGTTATTTCATCATGGACAGCAAGATAGAAAAAAATGGCGAACATGAAATTCTGTGTGAATGCCACTTCCTTCCCTATGTCGTACAACTGAGTGGGAGATCTTGCCAGTCAGTCCCCTGCCTCTTACAAACTAGAATCAGGGCATCAAGAAGGGTTAATTGACCCACACAGTGACATGAATAATGCGACTTGCAAATGACTTGAACATTTATTTTTTCCCCTTGTGCTCTGTGCCACCTCCCTGGGACCCTGCCCATGTTGCCCATATCTAAATCCGCCACTGCCAGACAACCCAGCATCCAATATTTTCCTAAACAAGTGAAATGTGTTTAAAACAAGTGTATTGTGAAAATTACCCCACTCTATCACTCTGCAATCCTATTTTGTGCAGCTACGTCTGGAAGCTGAGCATGAGGCCGAGTGCCAGGCCTTGAAGCGCCAGTTGCAGCAGGAGATGGAGCTCCTGGATGCCTACCAAAGCAAGACGAAGGCGCAGGCTGAGGCCCAGCATGAGAGAGACATGCAGAAGTTGGAGCAGAAAGCATCCTTGCGTAGGGCTCACCTGGAACAGAAAGTGAGTCTTTACTTTACACTAAAACATGTACCCAGTTAGCCATGAAGATAAGAATAATATTGTTCACACATACACACATTCTAATGTATAGTACTGTATGGTATGACTGTTTTAGTCTTAGGTCTACCATAGTTAAAACTGGCAATTTCAAATTGTTTTTGTGAGTATATCAAATGCAAGGAGTGAAGAATGATTTAGTGTTTTTCATTTGTCTTTAAAACACCTGGAAGATGCAAATGTTAATCCACTACTTTTTAATTGTAGATTGAAGAGGAACTGGCTGCACTTCAAAAAGAACGGACTGAAAAAGTCAAAAATCTATTTGAGCGCCAAGAGAGAGAGCTAGAGACCTTTGATGTGGAGAGCTCCCGATTGGGTTTTGGAAGCTTGGCCTCATTTGACTTTCCCAAGGAAGATGACAGATGATCAAATCCAGGCTGGCAGGGCAATTTGATGCTGATGTCTCTGGATATGCTGTGCCTGTAATGTCCCTTACTATTGGATTTACCAAGATCACCTTTACAGTGACCATGCTGGATCTGTCTTTTAAAACTTTATTTACTGGCTGGGGGAACTTCTGAAATTGGAATGGAACCTTCAGCTGACACAAGTAACTTAACGGAGCTCAGAAAGCAAAAGAGTTAAGTCTGGAAGAACAGCCCTTTTTCTCCATGCCGTCAACCCACTTTTGGTATTAAAATCAGTGATTCAGGATATTTTAGTACAAGTAAGCACTTTGATATGTTAAAGAATGAACCCAACCTGTAAAGTAAACATATTGTGTGAAAATGCCTTTGGTGTTATCAAAGGACATTGCGACTGTAGAATGTGTCCTTCGTCTTCACCGTGGCTATTAGCTGTTTTTGTCTTTGTTTATCACAGCGAATGTGAATACTGTTGTCAAAAGCTGTATTCAAGGGCAGGTTTTGAAACAGTGTGAGATTTTAAAATATAGTGACTATATTGAGAGCATTCAGTTACTTTCATATTGTGGTAGAACACACCTCTTTTTTTTTTTTAAAGGGAAAAAGGCACTATAATTTAATTGTTGTTCAGTATCCTAAATTAATTGGCATCAATTTTTTTATTACAACAAATCAATGCAGTCAGATTCCTTCCTGGTATTATTGCATGCACTTTAAAAGACAAATTCAGGTTGTGAAGTGGAGCATGGATCTGTCAGAGATTTTAGTTGTCTGTAAATAAAAGTGGTCCATAGCAGTTTTGTTTCATGGCTATTGATACTGAACATAAGCTTTATCTTTGATATGAAAGATTGCCAAATTGCCAAATGCCTTTAAGTTATGTTATGAATGTTTTAATTTCCTTTCTTTTGCCCAGGTGACATCATAGTTTGTTAAATTGTGATTCATTCAGTGTGGCGTTATCAATGCTCTTGTACAGGCAAAAAATGGTGCAATTTGTGTTGTAAAAATTTTATATAAATATTTGTATATGATAATCTAAATAGGGGTTTACACATGTATTGGTCAGTCTTTGCCAAAATAAATATGGGAAAATTCAGTGGTACAATGGAAGGCAAACTATTTTTGTAAGTCAAACAGGGAGAATTACCAGTTTCACTTGTAATGTGACAACAAAATCTGCTATGGTTCTTTTTGGCAATTCATTGTTAGCTGGTGTTGAGAAACAACCATAAAATGTTAATCGGTTTTTAGGATTAAAGTCTTATTGACTAATTCTTACAGATTAAAAATACTTTAAAAAGCATTACGTGTTGCCAGGGCAATTAATATCTTTTTTAGCCTTAAACATTAAGACTAAACAAAACTAAAACATTATTTGTGGCACACTATGCATACCTGGCACATAACATTGTGAAATTCAAGCTAAGGGATGCCATTCAGTTTCATATTTTGTGACTGTCATTACAGGCCTGTTTTCAAACAAAGCCATTGTTGAAACTGCCATTGCACAAGTGAAATTACATTTTAATGAATAAACTGAATGAAAATTTTGTTGGCTATTGATATGTGATGAAAACTTTGCTTTGTAATTTCAAGCTATATAGAGATTACTAAGAAGTCATGAAAGGGCAAAAAAATTGTATTTATCCATTCAGCACTTACAGTGGTCATAACAGTATATTACTGGTAATGCACATGAATAGAGTTATGGTGCATACAAAGGAATACTAGAGATAAAGAAATAACCACTGGATTAGCAAAAGAAGAATGTGTTTTATATAGTAATATAAAATGTAACATCTAATGGTGCATAGTTTACTGCTCATTAAGTTTTAGCTAGAAATATCAATATGAGCTTACATGCTCTGTTTGTAGCTGCCCTAACATTACTGAGTTCTCTATTGTGAATAATGTTATATTTTTTAACACCAGTTAATGACAAATGATGGAAAATATGTTATTAACAAAAATACACTCAATTAATTTGATCTTAATTGAGTAATGCCTGCAAGGCTATTTTGGTATGTGCACAACAATAACAAAGCTTACAAAAATAAAATCTGTTAACTTTATGTAACCGACTGGGATGAGTATTCATTTATCAAATCTGTTCTGTCTATTACAAACTTTACATTAAAATATAAAATGCTATCACAAGATCAGAACCCAAAACATGTTGGGTTGTTACCAAATTAACACACAAATGAGACAAACGGCCAATTAAACTACCCAAATGTGTATAACTTAGAAGTTGGGTTTTCCCCCAAAACAATCCCAAAACAACGTTAAATTAATTGTTTTTTATTATTTCATATGAGCAGAGGTTGCATAGTTTATGCCAACAAGTATAACAAAATAAAGATTATCAATATAATTCTGTATACATTTTACATACAACAAACCTCCATGACTTTGAAGCATAAGCTTAAATTTAAATATATACATTTATATATATATATATATATACATTTATATTCAGTGGTGCAGAAAGTCCTAAAATGTTTCTTACTTTGGTATGCCTAAGCTGTCTCAACACTATTTATTTATTTATTTATTTATTTTGTTTGTTTGTTTGATTGATTGATTGATTGATTGATTGATTGACTTCAGCTGGTAGCGTCAATTACCAATTGTACAGTAGTTTAATGGTAGTGTCTTTAATGCTACTTAATGTGCATTAATGTGTTTAATGCTACTTTAATGGTAGTGTCAACATTAAAAGTGTTCGTTTAAAAAAGAACTCATTAGATTGACCAACACATTAAAATTGGAATGACCTATGAGCTCAATGCAGATCTGAAAGAGATACTGTAAAAAGGTCAGGTCAGGCATGTCTTTTGTAGCCATTTCTGAGCAATTGCTGACTTCAAGATCAGTTCAAACAATTTTGTGTAAGCCTAAGTTATTAGGAGGTGCAGTCACTTTACCAAGGTCTTGAAAATGACCCTCTCTGCTGAGAGGAAATTGGTTTGGATGGTCAGGAACAAGAACCACCTAGGAACCACCAAGGCACAGGCCTTCCATGGCAGCTGATGGAACACATGGGTCACTGTCTACATTAAAGGAACTTTTTTTGTTTTCCATCTTATTTAAAATGGAAAACCGTTATCAGACTGTTTTTTGGACTTAGGGTGCTTGGGGCCCACTGGGCCTGTTGGGTTCTGTACCTATACGAAGTAGGACACAATGCCAACATCAACAAGGTTATCTACGCTGCCAGGAGGAGGGATGGACAATGTGAAAACAACACAATGAAATATGCCTGTAACACAAAGTAATAACAAAGTAATGGTAGAAGCATGAAAACAACAATGAACTGCTGTGCAGCAAAAGACAGAGCAAGAAAATGTCAAGCATTATGGATAGAAGCTAAAGCATAGAACCTGAATCACACTGTAAGAAACCATAAATATAGAGAATCATGTGCAATCTCAAAGTCTAAAGTTCTACTTCTAATTATAATAGCCTTCACAAAAAGAATGTATACAAAAATACAAAGGAATACAAGATGAAGTTGACAAAAGATTTGAGGTTTTATATTATAAAGTATATTATAATTAAATAATTATTTTCATGTTCATTATAAAATTGAGGTTAAATAAGACCAGCTGTTGATTGTTGTTTTTGTTGTACAGTTAGTTTAGAGCTACTATTATAATGGCATGTTCTGACATTATAATAATTTATCCTATTAGTTTGCCAGTGTGGGCAGTATTCAGCTAGATTGGCTTACAGTACCTCATGTGCAGCAAAAAACTACCAAAAGCTGTCAAATGGAGTTTCTCAACACCAAACTCATCAAACTACGTCTTTATGGGCCTTGAATAATGTACAGCCACCTTGGGACAGGAAATGGCCTTCCACAAACTTTTGCCACAAAATTGGTAGCATGAAACTGTATAACATGTTGTTGTATATTGTAGCATTTACTGTACATTACATTTTAATGAAACTTGGGGGCTGACTAATAGGGCTGATTCATATTTTTCAACAGGCCCGATACTTTTTCAGGCCCGATGGTTTTTCCAATGGCAGGTTGGCTAATACTAATTTTGTACTAATTAGTATTTACATGCGTTTAAATGTAATTAGTTGATTCTGAACACTGCCACATTCCCAAATATAAAAAAAGATGTGCACATTTTTACAAGCGGGATATTGAAAGTTTTTAGTTTTCTTTTTTAACATTTCTAACCGTTTTACTGGCATTTGAATTGTGTAAGCTACAATTTCACAATAAAAGTGAACAAGGTTCTGACACGGTTTAACCTTTCTTTTTTTTTTTTTTTACATAACAAAACCTTATATTTTATTATGGGTGTGTTGTATTGAAGTATAAGCTAGAAATATATGGAATTGCTGCAGCTAAGCACATCTGCTGCTTTAGGTCCCTGCACAATCTGCAATTAGCAACGCTTCCTGACTGACAATGTTATAATTTACTAGCTGACTGACAGTGTCTAATCCATTGTGTTAATCTAAATAATGTAAGTAGCTAATGTATGGTACCAGCTGGAATAACCTGGTAAACATTAATCAAATGTACAATCAACGCAATGCATCTTGAAGGAAAATTACTATTCTATCTATCTAAATTAGGGAACTGCCCCCTTCCCCCACCCACCCCCACAATCCCCACTCATACTGACTTTAGCGAGGGTTGTTTGCCTTGGTCTCTGCCGTTGTAGATACCAGATGTGCTCGGGTGGTCAGATCTGCTCAGGGCCTTAATGTAACACATTGTGGATGGCTGCAATATACAACAATTCCTATTAAAATTGACTAACCACACTTGAGAGCAGAAAGGCCATGATTCGAAATGCATCCAAAAATGAAATAATTAAACGTAAGTCACAATATGAATTACTGTTGCAACTCTGATGTTGGCTGGCACGACTATGATGTGAAGTTGTCAGACCTGTGACAACTAACCTATGTACAGTACTATGCATGTTACCAGAGGATTACCATAGGGGGCACACCAGAGAATTCAATCAGAAAATTTTTCATGATGTAATAATATATGGTGACAGTTAGTTTGTTGGACATTTGAGATAGCATTATTTCTCACCACAGTAAAGACACACCATACAGGTGAGTGTACCTGCAGACCTGGTTAAACAACTTCTGCTTGATGGTTTCTGCCATTTCTGATTTCACATTATTTTCTGACACACTATGCAAATTATGCACCAAATAAACACATTTTATGCAAGGCAGCCATCATTGCACATATGCATAGTTAAAAACAAGTATATTTCCCACCTTCAGCCTCAGACTTAGAGTGTCTCTAGTTTCTGTGGAATTACTAGGTGGCGCAGGACCCCGAGTATATCTGACCACCAAAGAAAATCTGGTTCCTACTGACTTTGTTCAGTTGTTCTGGCTTGCTAGTTATAATATCAGTAGAACATAAAAATGGGCAAAACACTGGAAAATGTGCAAAGCAAAATACACTGCGCAGAACTGACCACTGAGGGTCTGTTAAAACAGTTAACTGTAACACAAAATAGGCTTTTAAAAATGGTTGGAGGTAATAAATTTGATTTCTAAAAATGAACATTAAAGTATTCTCAGTAAATTAAAAAGAACGTTTGTTTTGCGTCCCCGACGTCAGCCACTAGAGGGCCTCAGAGACATTTGGCTTTACATTTACTGCCAGGTTACTATGGCAACTCATAGGTATACAGTATATAGTCACTGGTCTTCACTAGAATGTATGAATACCACATGCAGCTTCCTTTATAAATATTAAACATCTTTCCCTGCTGCCTTATGTTATAGAAATTCACTTGCCTGCTGTATACTAACTGCTGGATTCATATTTCATCTCCCCTCTATATGCTGTTGCAAAATACATCATGTAAAAAGCAGAATTAAAGAATCTGCCAAAGAGGATGGAGCAGCTACATGCTTACTCATTGTGTTGCTTTTGTGTTTTATAAGTTGTGCTTTACTACAAAACTAGTGATGGACCGGCCTTTGAGACACTAACCATAAAATATTTGAAATTAAAATTATTTCTAGTTAATTCAATGTATTTGTCAGGGGCCATGCATTCCTTCACCAGAATGTTTGTTTGTTTGTTTGTTTGGTTGGTTGGTTAGTATGTTTTTCCTGAAAATGTCTTGCTTTTCATTTGCTTTTTCAAAAGTGTAGTTTGGAGTTCATGATGGAAATGGGAAAAACACACATGGTATTGGTTAGCTTTAACTGGTGACTTGTCTAGACATCATTATGATTGTGCCAAAGAAGTCAAAGATAGTACATATGTGTGTTGAACTTACAAACCCAATAATTCAGTGTTCCATAAGAAACAAACACTGCTGTCAGTGGGGGAACACTGGGGAGACAGACTTTACTCTTTTTAGGAAACCAGACATACTTGAGTATTTTCTGTATGTGATACTTTTTACTTCTACTCACTATATTTTTGATAAAAAACCTGCACGTTTACTCCAAAATGGTTGACAGTTAACTGGGCAACAGATCCCGCCCACTTAGTCTCTGCGCTATGGATTCTTCTAGCATCCTTTTCAAGCATCTCAAATGGGCAGAGTTGTGAATTCTTAGATGTTTGGTTTGTGCTTCATGCAAATAACATAATTTCTGTAAAAAGTTTATAAAGTTTTGGCATGTGTTTCTGTATGCTTGTGTCACGTTTGGGGTGTCTGTGCTTGCGTGGCATAAATGCAGAGGCAGAGATGTTTGCAAAGGATGTTCTTTTTAATGATATTATAAAACAAAACTGAAACAAAACACACTTGACATGAAAATAAACCAAACAGGATTCTATACGCCAAGCTCAACTTAAAAAGGCTATTTATAATAAACCAACTAATGAGCCACCTCGGTTCAGGTGAGAGCAGTAGTTCCAAACCTTAACGAAACACAACAAAAACAAACGTGGTCATTGGGCGTTAGGCGCCCTCTAGGGGTTAACCCTTACAGCTTGCAGTGTGTTGTTTAATTGCAAAGAGTAATTAAAAATGATAACAATCTGCAAACCATTTGTCTAATTAATGTCAAATCTTGTCCAGGGCCTCCTTTCCATTAGCTTTAGTAACGTTCTCTTAGTTATGATTTTTTTTTTATCTGCCTTTGTGAAAAACACAAAGCATTTTTTTTTCCAAGAAATTTCATGACATCTTGCCAACTACTACATTACTGTCTATTAAATGCTAAAGCCTTTATTTAAAAAAATTAATCCACACTTTATTTTTAGCTACTGAAAAGCCATGATGTCTATACAGAACGTCAGGCAGTCCATCACACTCTTTTCTTTCAGAGCAAGTAGTTCTTATCTGGAATAAATGAGAAGACTACAGCTAGAGTGCATAAACGTGGATACCTTGTCCTCAGGGTGGACCATAAAAAATCTTAAAAAGCAAAATGGTAAAAACAGTGCAGAAGAAATAAGTAAAAAGGCAGAAAGATAGAACATACAGACAGAGCTACTAGACGGGCTGCTACTCGCTTCTCTGTAAACTCTGTAAACAAGCATTTTTAGGCTCCCTACCAATTTTTTTAGAAAAAGCCTTTTTCCTGATTAATCTCACTTACATGTGTTTTTTTCTTATAGCCACAGCAGTTTAGCCCCAATCCTGTAAGTTCTCATCATGTGTGTGTGTGTGTGTGTGTGTGTGTGTGTGCTGAATTCTTCACCAAATTCAATTAAATCATCCCCAACTTCAACTGCCTCCCAGACCCTGACAAACTGCCCCACCTACTGGGAAGCACAGAGAGAACTGCACCCTATAGCAGCACAATGCACACATACTGTACACCTGCCACCAAGTGAGGGGCAGCGAGTTACCAAATCATATCACACACACACAAATACACACTGATCACTATTATTATTATTATTATTATTATTATTATTATTATTATGTACATACTGTATATGTATATATGCTATTTTTTTAAATAATCTTAATGAGAGTCACTTTATCTTTGACTTAATGTCTATACTCTTAAATTTTATATACATTTATTTATTATTACTCTTTCTATACTATTCTGTTTTTTTTTTTTTTGTTGTTTTACTATCTACGCTTGTTATTTTCTTATTTTCTCCTGTTATCTTTCTCCTGTATGCTTCTAATACTTCTGAGCTTTGGCAATATGAATGTAAATAATTGCCAAACATAACATACTGAGAAAACTTGATGGTATCCAAGCACTAGTGAAATTCTGGGATAAATGTATTAGTGTAGCAAGAGACAGAAAGTTTTTTTTTTTTTTACACTGATAACTGTGTTCTGTTATTCTGCAGAATAAAAAAAATCTTGGTTTGACTTGAATGCGCCTCATATATTCTATTGTGTGTTCAGTTTTTTTGACCCTTAGTCAAGTTGTTATGCTACTCATGATTTAGCTGCCTCCACCAGTATAGAAAGTCACTGTATGTTCTCATTCAGAGAAGCAGTTGTTGAAGACTTGAAGGCACATAAAAATGAGGATCTCCCCTGTGTTTGGCAAGAATCCAGCTTCTACCTCTTTACATCCACATGTCATCATATTGAAAAAGAAAACATCTCCAGGCAATTTGAGATGGAGGTGTCACACTAACAGCATAAAAATAGTTCCAATTTGTGCATATGACAATGTTAATTTTGAGTTTTGACCAACCAGTTTATGAATAAATCCACCCGTCAAAACAGATTGTGGAAATCATGCATCATGACGATGTCTTTTTTTTTAAGTTCCATGTCAAGATAAATCAAGTCTTACTTCTACAAAATTCTAATTCTTTTGGCCTGAATGCAGAGCTTTGTTAATATTCAGCAGACAGTGAGCTGCTTTTTTTCTCTGTCAGTTGCATTGCTGTCTCTAGATAGGAGGGGACATCATGTCCTTGAGCACTACACCATGGTGCAGAATGTGAAATGGAAGATTTGTTACACTTCATAGCACCTTGTTTTTTAGACAAACAAAACACCATCAGAAATAAAATAGAGACACTTAATTGATTTAGTCACAGATGAAACAGATTGATTTAGAATGTCTTCTGGATCAATCTGTCTAAAATTCTGGGACATGCAACTGACTGAGAAATTAGTTTCCTAAAAGCACTGTAGAGATTGACTAATGACTTTATTCAAATCCTAAATCTGTAATGATGTAATTGAGTAAATTCAATTAACACTGTAATTGAGTGAAATGTCAGAAGTAGTTATGTGTAATTTAACTCTGGGTCATTATTAAATATTTAAAAGGTTAATGGATAAAGGTGAGTTTAGGACAAATGAGAAATAGATCAGGTAGGATATGAACAGTTTGATAGCAAAATGAGAGAAATCCATTTTTACAGTGTAGTAAAAAACTTTCACACAAACAAATGAAGCAAGTATGGAAAACTGATGGAGAATATTTTGAGTGTGTTTTCTTCACATGGAGTCACATGGCTGTTAAAAGCACAAATGGCAAAATATTGATTGATTGATTTTAATTTATTTAAGCAAGCAGTTTAGTATCAGTAATATGTTGGATTAGGTTAAATAAAAATATAGCAAAGTCATGTTTTGTTTGTGATTTTGTAGTCAAAGCAAATAGTGGCAGCAAATTAGGTCAAAGATAAAAGTTGTTTTTTGTTGTATGCAAAACCTTGAATCAAACGATTGTTGGAGATCATAAAAAACATTAGAAACAATACCAGCACTTCAGTTTGCAGCATCAACAGCCTCCTCTTCTAACATATCGATTGAGCTTGATAGTATAGTACAAGTATGCACAGTTTAACATCAGTTCCTGCATCAACCAACAGCATGTCCTTTAGTTGTCCCCTAAAATGATTAAATTACAGTAATAGAAGATACAACCAGACGATGAATACACAACAGCTTCAAACACACATAGAAAATAATACACGAATTTCACTTCTGTCTAACACAAACCACTTTTACCTCTTCGTAGTGTAACTCCACCACAGAGCTTACACTACAATATCCCACATAGCTTTGTTAAGTTTATAACATGGTGATTGCACAAGTCCTCATTGACAACATAATGCTGTCATTAAGTGATGCATGCCTGTAGTTCATTACAGATGTGGCCATTAAGAATGCGCGTGTTTTCCCGCGAGATGCCGCAGTTTGACTGAATATCCGCTAGATGGCGCATGGAAGGACTTTATCCAAAAGCCAGACCAAGTACAACGAAGAATTTTGAATAATTAGTTAGCCTAAAACAATATTTTTTTCCAATGCTGAAGCAAAAATGTATTTAATTTTTTTTACAACAGATCTTTCATGATGTATGTGTGTATATGTGCTTCATATTATTTTCATAATGATGAAATGAGATGCCCAAAATTGTGCTTTAAAATTCCTAATACGTTTCTTACATAGTTTTTGTAATGACTTAATAGGGACAAAACAATGAAAGACATGGCAATGCCTCGGTTTAAATGGTCTTGAAATTAATTTAATTTACTTAACAAAAAAAGGTCTCCACAGTCACCGGACCTGAACCCGATCGAGACGGTTTGGGGTGAGCTGGACCGCAGAGTGAAGGCAAAGGGGCCAACAAGTGCTAAACACCTCTGGGAACTC
>JAQMYJ010000017.1:11456026-11472233 GCA_030014305.1 Clarias laeviceps
TGATATTAGTAACAAATACCTTCTCTGAGAGTTTCCTTTTTATAAATAGAGTATATCATAAATTTTACTGCAATAAATTCGCTGTAAATTCGACGGTTATCCCAAGTTTTGTAAAATACGGTTTGATTCTGTAGCATTTATATGGTATTTTACTGTTAAAATTATGAAATTTTTTTACAGTGTAGAGTCAAATTCAATACATTGTTGACATGAAAGGAACTGGCATTCAGCCACCAATATTGTTTGTCTGAACACAAAAAAGTGGTTCAGTGTAAACTCCAGCATATGCTCAATTATATGTTCCAAATGTGATGACATTATATGTTCCAACTCTGTGTGTAACATAGTAATAGGCTTGCAATGTATACACTTTCTATCAATCTTCTCTTTTTAAAACAAATTCAAAATCCATCTTCAGGAACAACCCCCATTTCAGTTTTAAGATTTCTGAAGTAATTCCATGCTGCTAAATTTCATTTCTTTTTGGAGAATGGATATTCATGATATCAGTATTACTTTTTTGTCATTCTGTCTACTGCATGTATATGTGTGGCACCAGTCACTGAGTCTGACAGGCAGTCAAGGAGATACACAAGGAGGTACACAGACCTGTCTATGAATAACTCCACCCGTCTGTGTTGTGTACGTGAGGTGCTCATGAAATGCTCACAAACATACTGCAGTTCATATTGTTAAACAATGGGAAAGCTTTCGCCAAAAGTGTTCTACTGTAGAACGACACCAATAAGTTGTGAGACAACTCTATTTGAAAATAAAGATGTTAGAAGCGGAAGTGGACTCAATCTGGGCTTTGTTTAAGGAATCTCAGAGACACAACTCTTCAAATAGGTTGTTGGTAAAGCATGTAAAGAGAATGTTATGGGTGGCTAAGCTAGCGTTAGCATACAGCAGGGTTGTTGACGTTAGCACCCACAGCTGCTAAGTATTTAAGTGATACTCATTGGCTTGAGACAAGCCTATAATCCTATAATGGTTTCTGGAGACTTCCTTAGCTATTTGCTTAGTTAAATCCATGTGGTGACTTTTTTGGCTTTGTAAAGTGTGTGTTGTGTTTGTGGTTTGGACTTTGGTTAGGACATAGAAACCTTGATTTTTTTTCTTTTTCAGTCATTTAGATGTGGAGTTACTGGTGTGCTTCAGGTCATTGTCCTGTTGCATTACTCAGTTTCGACCAAGTTTAAGCTGTCACATACATTTGCCCCTAAAATACTCTGGTAGGCCTATATATTTCATTGTCATTTCAATTACTGCAAATCATCATCCTTTGACTGCTGTGGCTGCCAGTGGGTATAAGTTGTTTCTGCTGAAATGCTGTTTTCGGCAAAAATTCGAGCTCAGCACGCATTTCTGAGAACCCGTTCTACTGAATTTTTAGTCTATTATTTCTATATCTATATAATTTTTTATTTCAGAGTACAGTATTCCATTTTTTAATCCTCAAATGTATAGCAAAAACAGTTCATTCAACTCATACAACTCATTACATTGCTGCATTTTTATAAAAACACTTTAACTGATATCTGATAATATAGTCTCACCCTAAACCATATCAAATATAATACAAAAAACAAAAGACCTTGTAATACTTTAGAGATACTATTGACTGCATGGCCACTTTCATCATGTAACCCAATATCACACAAAGACAAATAATCTTGTAAAATGAATGAGTAATTTTTAAATTACACTTTTACCACAATAAAATAATAGTACAATTAATTCCTTAACAGTAAGACCATACGTAGCATCAATAGCTTATAAGCACTGTGAGATGTTAGCCCTCGCATGATGTACAGTAGAACAGCAGTCAATACACTACAAATCTCCTGTCTTGCTTTGATGTTCTGCATTGATGGAAATGTTATACAGTTGTGACTCTTATGAGCCGTATCAGTATATATTTTATGTTCATGTGAGCCAAGTAAAACGAGGCTGCAGGCTTTTGGTTGGCATGTACTGTATGATATTTATTTATTTTGTCTCATCAGAGTTCATAGCCTAATTATATTTTCTAACAAAAATAATTACAATAATAACAATTACTTTACATTTTGACTTTAATATCACTTTATAAAGAGCTTTACATCTTTAAGAACAGGACAGAAAATCAAGGCCATGTCAGGCATGTCATGTTACTCAAGTGAAAAATTTACCAAGATTTTGGTACTAATGGATAAGTGCAATCTTTATCCTCTTTATTTTTAGTTGAAGGTTTAGTAGTAACAGTGTCCATTCTGTACCAGCAAATGATTATAAACCAATGACATTTCATAAAATAAACTCAAATAAACTACATTTTTACTGTTAAGGTTGTTCCTTATAATTTGTCAAGAGAACTGCATCTGTTACCCCATGCACATGTGAAACAGTAGGAACTAAATTACATTTAAAAAAATGAATTACATCAGGAATAATCATTCCTGAAAGGGCTAATGTGATCTGTATTATAATATTCACATGGATGGTAAGTGAGCTATAGCAGTGCGTCAAACCTTTTACATCCAAATAGTGAGGGCTTTACTGTCTCCAGAATTAATGACAGGACAAAAGAGCTGACAGTAAACAAGGATAAGCAAGGACACCCTTCATATTGCTACTGCACCAAGGAAAAGGAAACAAGAGGAAGCTGACCTGTGGAGCAACACTATTCTCGTATCTGCTTTTATTGTCATGTGATGCTGTCATATGTGTGGTATATAAGGATAGTAGCAAATACTCATACTGGCAGGGACAGTCAATGCAAAGAATGGCGTGAATAAATATTCTTGTCTCTTTCCATTCCCACTATTCAATATTCAAGATTCTTTATTGTTACTATACTAAGCGAAAATAGAGCAGTGCTGACAGTGCATCACATATAATTTAGTGCAAGCTAAACTTTCAATTTTAAGAATTGAAATAAGTATTTATATGGTCAAAAAAAAGAAAAGTAAAGAAAAACTGCAGTCAAGGTGATAGAAATAAATAAGCCAGTTATGGTAAAGTGATGTATAAGGTACTTTCACACTAGGACATATAAATAAGTTATTGCACAATAGGCCAACATAGGGATTTGCACATAATAAGTGTAACGGAATGTCAACATATAGAATAATATAGAATCGGCCAAAACACTGTATTGGTGCTGATTTTATTTTTTAGGTTATCCATATAATAAAGAAAATGTGCAAAGAAGCTACTTCTGAAGTTTATGCAACATGGAAGTAACCAATCCTGCATCCCTAAATATGTGTCTGTTCAGTCATTTTGGAGAGATGACTTTATACTTTATGTGCCCCAAAAATGGCCATTTTTCAGTGTTATACTGTCTCGCATGGAAAAATAATAATTTAAGATGCAAATTATTCATATTTCTTTATAAATATTGATACTAAAATTGATATAAGCTTCTAGAAGTACATGACCTGTAAAAAAATTATTTTTTTTGGTAAAAGCTTAACAAGCAAAAAATCAGTGGTGCCCGTAACCATGTCGCAATATCTTAACAATTTTGCATTTTAGAATAATATAGTTTTTCAGATTTATGCCTTTTCATGTGAAATCCAAATGGCCAAGTTTCATCTGAATGACAGTTAAGATGAGTGAAAGATTTGACTTCAAAAATAGAGACACTACATAAAAGGGCATGAAATTGTATTTAGCGATTGTGTTTTCTTTTGATCTGATAAAAATATGTGTATGCATATTTAGAAAAAACAAGGCATGGATCAGGAGATAAGAAGCAATAACAATAGTATTATGAAAAATTGTGTTATATAATCATAACTGAAAATTCACTTTTTCACCTAGGTGAGACACTTTTCAGCATCAATACCATGTTTTGGCTGAATGTAGAGCAACAGAATGTAATCAAACTGTGTAATATAGAATGTAAACATATAGTGAATAGACATACTGAGGTATACAGAAAATGTAAAACTGTAGGTTTGGGGTATACTGTAAAATGCCAGAGCAGATGGGTGCGATCCTTCAGTCTATGTATATGTGTGTTTGTGTTTGTGTGTGTGTGTGTGTGTGTGTGTGTGCGTGTGTTCAAGAGCCTGGAAGCATTTAGCTCTCATCTGGTGCTGGTGTACAACCTGAATTGTTTGGGCAGCAGTTTAAATAAGGGTGTGAAAATTCCAGTGTGGGAAGGGTTCTTTAGGATGTTTGCTGCCTGTACTGTATGTAAAGTTCTTTCAGGGAAGGCAAAGAGCAGCTGATGATTTTCTGTGCTGATTCGATCACCCCCTGGAGGGCTTTCTTGTCCACCTCTGAGCTGCTGGTGTATGAAATGGAGATGCAGTTAGTAACACACTTTCAACTGAGCAGTGATAGAAGGACACTAGCAGCTGCTCTTGCTTAGCAAATGTGTTTTTCCCTTTGGAAACAATATCTATAATGTACAATTTTAGTCTATCAGTGCAGATATTGAATCAACATATCTAACACAATTTCTCACTTCTTTTCCAAGCCATTATATACTCAAGTCTTACAAAAAAAATCTTTGATGATATGATGGGGATATTCAAATGTGACCTACATGACCTTAAATATCTCTTAATTGCCCTTTGGTATATGCAGGCATTTGGAACATGAATATATGTATTTTTCATATGCCAGCCTGATTTCAGGGAATGACTGATTGCAGTAGTATTTTATTTGCATAATATTCTTAAGTCCTTTTCCCCTTGGCATTTTTGATTGTTTAAATTCTGAGCTTCTGAGCATTTGCTTCAAGAAAAAAAACCATACATGAGAAGGAACACTTGTATAACAGTGCATTCATGCAAGTATCTAACCAGTCAATTATGAGGGATCAGGTGTAGTTCATTGGACAATTGAACAGAAGGTCCCAGGTTCAAACCCCAGCACTACCAAGCTGCCACTGTTGGGTCCTTAAGCCCTTGAGCAATCCTCAATTGCTCAAATGTAAAAATGTAAGTTGCTCTGGATAAGGGCATTTGCCCAATGCTCAGATGTAAATGGATCAACAAGATGCATAAAAAACATACAGCTACAAGCCAAGAGATTCAGACATCATAATAAAATAACATTCAAGTGATCCGAACATTTTAACTGTTTACAAACCCTTGCATTTAACCTTTTGAAAGTCACAGAATGACATTACTTACTTTGAAACATTTAATGAGGCATCATTTGTCAATTTAAAAAAATTCCATTATTTTATTTCCCATATTCCTCATGTTATAAATATGAAGCCTACAAATTATGATTCTTATAATATTGTCATAAATATAAGGATATCCTTTACTTGCCTGGTCCTAAATTATGTAAATAAGCATGATTAGATACGTTTTTGCATGCTCACAAAACTGTAATAGAAACCCAAATCCATGCACACTGCTACCCATGCATGTTTAGCTGAGCACAATGAGGACCATAAAAGATATTCAATACTGCCAAGATGAATACATCAATTCAAACACTTATGAAAGTATATCCTAAAGGACCACTATGCTATTTATTCAAGAATTCTGTGGAAACAATGTATAGCGCTATTTTTGTTGTTATTGTTTTTGTTTTTCAGACAATGTAGTTCTGGAAAGTTTTTAGTAAGCCTTTATTGCAAATCTAGCTACATCCGTTTGTTTTACTTCATTTCTGCTGAGCTGTTTGTCATACTGTTCTCAGTATTTTCTCTAAAGTACTTTTTAATACTTTAAGTGCTTCACGTTCCCTGTTTTTTACATGATTTGCATTTGTTCCCTGTATGTAGATGAAACATCTCAAGGTTATGCATTTATTTTCTTTTCTAAACATTTTTTTTATTTTTTTTATTTTTGTGAAGCTGCTTTGAGACAATGACCATTGTTAAAAGCGCTATATAAATAAAATTGAATTGAATTGAATTATGCTTTTACATTTTGTTGTCTCTGTTCCTTGTATTCAAGTGCTTGTGTACATGTTTACCAATGTGTACATTGTGTTACTACACTTACTGATAAACTGATTACATTTTGATCTCACAAACATTTTTATAAAAACAGACATAATGAGCAATCCTCCACACAGACATAGACAATCAATATTCTCAGTAGAATTTAGATGGCAAACTGTAGGCCTGCAAGTTTCACTGAAAAAAGTTCCAGCTCTGCTGGTTTAAAAGATTACATATTTTGATGTTAGGAAATATGGTTCTGGTTACTGACTTAATACGTAAGTTTAGAAGCATACCCGTATATTTTATGGGGTAAAATAAAAATAACAACAAAGTCATTATAATTAATATTTCTTTATATAGTACTGTAACTTGTTTTTCAAATCACATCATTAAGTCTATTCATTCATTCAATCATTCATTTTTGATATCGCTGGATGGGTCTGGAGACTAGCCCAGGAGACTTTGGGCATGTGGACAGGGTGTAACCATTCATGTGTCTAACTGGAGTGTACACAAGTAATGCACGTTATTAGATTGTCCGTAAAAAAGCATGTGATACTTAGAATGACATATTGACAAAATTTTATTTTGTGCCATAACTGGGTGCTTTATGGTGTCTGAATTCTTTTATTAATATTCCCAAGTCATTGTGCTAGTGATGAACAGGAAAGAGGAGAACCTTAAACTTTTAGCAAATTATATCACATCAATGATAGCACCTCAGTGCATTTACTTGCAGTTGTCTCTTGATCTGCAGATAAAAACCTGCCTGTCCAGGGGGAAGATAAACTGACAGTGAAGGGCATAACATGAACACCCTTAACTGTCCCTCCAGGGTAATACCGCCAGTGGGCTCTACAAAGGTTTTATATTTACTCATTAGTTTCATATAAAATGACCAAAAACAAGTTTACCAGCGGCGTCACGGTGGCGTAGTGGTTAGCACTGTTACATTGCACTTCCAGGGCCCAGGGTCAATTCCTGCCTCGGGTCTGGGCGCATGGAATTTGCATGTTCTACCGTGTTTGGTGGGTTTCCTCATACAGTCCAAAGACATTCAGATTGTGTGTGAATTAGCGTGAGTGTACGTGTGTGTGCCCTGCTGGCACCACATCCAGGGTGCACCCCACCTCATGCCCTAAGTCTACTGGGATAGACTCCAGGCCCCTCCCGGACCCTGTAAACAGGATGTGGTGGTGTAGACTGTGAGTGAAATTTACCAGCCAAAGGTCTCCAAATAGTATATTTTTTATTTGGTATCCACAAAAAGACACATGCATGACACATCAGACATAAAAGCTAATAATAATCAAAAAGAAAAAATTTATATTTGCATACAGCATGCTCAGTCTCACACGTGTGATCCTGTTAGTGCTTCAAGAAAATGCGCGTCCCTTTTAAGTGCGTGTGAAGACACGCGCCAGGAACCGTGCGCAACTGACAGCAGGGGTCTGAGTGTGGAGTCTGGCTTATAATGCAAGCGAGACGCAGCGATTTTCCTTCGGCGTCAGGGTCAGCGTTTGGAGAATTCATTGCCAGCGCCTTATTAAGAAATCGGTGTAGACATCGCGGTGAAAGACGGTTTTAACACGGCTTAGGGGAAAACTTGATTAAACCTGGTCGTCTGGAGAGACACCGGCCGCTCGAACTGCAGTCACTGGAGGACGTTTAACAACCTGTAGGATTTCAGAAAAGCCAGGCCTGTAAAAACACGCGTCTTGTACTTTCATTCATCCTTCGTTTTAATATGTCTAGCTGGAGATGCTTTCCAGAGAAGCAAATAAAGCCTCATAGAATTGGACCTTGCTAACATCCGAGCATCCGGTGATCACTGAAGATTCACAGAGAGCGGCCACTTCAATGGAGTGAGCGTCGCGTCTTCTACTCAGCAAAAACAAAAAAGGAACAAACCGTTGTTCGTGGGATTTTCTACCGAGAACCATGTGAGGAATCCGCAGTGTCCAAAAGCACGGTGTGAAGTCCAAGCTTTTGTCATCGCAGAGATGCCAGTGCGCGCAGTGCCGTCCAGGTTCATGTACAGGGGACTCTGCTCCGTGCCAGATATCGTCTCTTACGGGACTCCTGTCAGCCTCCCCGAGGATGAAGTGGAGGGTACGTGACTTCGGGGTTTGTTCGTTTTACAAGTGTTGGTGATACTTTGCTGAAATAGAACGCCATAGTTACATCTCAGTGGAGAGCTCCAGAGCCCCGCTGCCTCACCAGATTAGTGCCGATTTCCTGCAGATTCAAAGCGCACTAGCGTGCTGCAATGGGAGAACACGCCTTGTTTGAAATATGTGCTCAATATTTTTTCTTAAGGTGTACAAATAGAATAAAATGAAATAACCCTCGTACTATGGTCCCAATTACTGTATATATTTAACATTTATTAACATTATTTAGCATTAGTACACCAAACAACACCTTATTTATTAATACCTGTTTAATGTCTGATATATACATAACGGTCACCTGCATTAATTGTTCCATGACTAAAGTAAGTACACACTGAGCTAATGCAGTTATATATCCATGATGAGTAATTATAAAAAATATATTAATTAAAGAGTATGGTGTAATGATTTTTCATCAAGCACAGGAAGAACTCAATTCTGCCCTCCATAGTCATGAGGACGTTTTATTTACAGAAATGTTTACATATACCTTTACAAAACTAGTTGATAATATTCTAACAATATTTGTTTTTGTACTTTTCCTTAATCTCAAAAAAAAGTAAAATAGTAGATGGTTTTTTTTGTAATTTAATTAAATTCTTGTATTCATATATTCCTTTGTTGCAAGCCTTTATTTATTTTTTTCCAACGATTATGGCTTACAACTCATAAAATCAAAAATCCACTCTCAAAATATTTCCTAATATTAATCAAAATAGGAGTTAAAATACAAAAACGTCCAACTTTTAAAAACTATATTAATTTATGCACTCAATACTTCTTTAACACAAATCAGTGCTGCATCGCATAAAGGCAGTCAGCCTGTGGCACTGCTGTGGCGTTATTGAGCCTTCAGTTCGTCTGTATTGTTGGGTCGGGGGTTTCTAATCTTCCTTCTGACAGTAACCCACAGATCCTCTATGGGGTTCAGGTCAGGTGAGTTGGCCAGTCAATCAAGCACAATAATATCCTGGTCAGCAAACCAGTTTGTGGTAGTCCTGCTGGAAAAGCAAATCACCATGTGTTGACTTTGGACTTAATAAAACACAGTGAACTCACACCAGCAGATTAAATGGCACCGCAAATCATCATGACTGTGGAAACCTCATAATGGACTTCAAGCAACCTGGATTCTGTGCCTCTTCACATTTCCTCCAGACACTGAGACTTTCATCTGAAAAGCCTTTGACCCACTGAGCAGTGGTTCAGTTAATTTTGTCCTTAGCTTAGGTAAGACACCTTTGACATTAGGTGTGTCTCAATTTGTGGGCTGCATCCTTCAAAGCACACATTTGAAGATTATGTCATGGTATCACAGCAAATGCTGTCACATATGGAAGGCTCTTAGAAATGAGCCTGACAAACGTGGCCTTCTTGTAACTGTCTATGATTTACATTACATCTGCTCTCAAAGAGAGAGGCTTTTATAAAATGTGCTTAAGTGTGGTAACATGACATTAACCAGTGGTAGCTCAGCTGCCTGTATTTAACCTATGCGACAACGACAACAATATTTTTTAACCACGATAATTGTGATTATTTTTGGGGGGATTTTTCTCTGATTTTCTCCCTAATTTAGTTGTGTCCAATTCCTCCCCGTCACTAGAGCACCACATTAAGGCTTCTACTGCTACTCAGTCTGGAGGGCTGAAGACTATCACGAGTTTCCTCCGAACAACGTGACGCCAGCGGACCACATCTTTTTTAACTGCTCGCTCAGGCACTGTTGGGGGTGGTGTAACACACTCGGAGGACAGCGCTTTCCGCTCCTTTCGCTTGCATGAGCTCACAGACGTCCGTGATTGGCAGTAGAGCAGTAATTAATGTGAGAGCACTCTGAGAGAGCTTGGCCAATCAGCTCTAGGCCTTCAGCTATCACCCGGGAATCGAACTCGTGAGCTCTGAATGATAGGGCAAGCACTTTACCACTTCCTTATATGTGATGCTTATTCATATTCCTGTAATGTGCAAGTGGTGTTTGCGAATGATTGTGGGTTGATTGTCCACAAGTTGTAGACAAGTTATCCACTGATTTTAAAGGATCAAGCATTTCACTCAGTCAGTGTTCTTCGGAATGACTGCAGTGGACCCGAACTGCCTCAGTCAGGATGATCGTTCTGGAACATACAGCCTTCTTTAAAAAGTACAAATGATTCAGATGTTCTACTGCAGCAAAGAGGCTCATTCATGTTTTGTGCTTGAAGTCCTTAAACCGTACACATTTATTTGTGAGAAATTTCATCACAGTTTGATTGAATGCCCTTTGTGCATAAATCTGTGTGGCTAAAGGTGCCCAAGCACCTGCCCCTTGATGTCAAAATCACATTTTCAAGATTTTTTTATGTATTTTTTGTGAATGTCTACCTTTTACCCATATCACAATAAATTTAAAAATAGCTCTAAATAATGTTACCTGGCTGCGATCATGATGACCTTTAACCTTTTTATAACAATCATTGCAGAGTTGCAGCTGGTGGAATGCCATATGTAGACATTCAGTGGGAGAAAATTTTTTACAGTATAATGTTTCTCTGACAAAAAGATTAGCAGGTGCTTTAGTAAGTGGTGTTTTCAGTGGTATTATGTGCACAATGTCAGCAGCAGCAACATGTTTTACCGGATGTCTTCTGATTTTGGACACCTGATTTTGACCTGAGAGAAGGGGGTGGAAACACCTTGTTGATAAGCAAGAGCTGCAACCTCTCAAGCATTGAGAGTGAGACTCACGCAATCAGGCATCTCCCCATTGTATTGAGGAGTCAAATGGCTTGTGGAAAGAAACTGGTACATAGTCTCAGTGTGAGGGCCTGAATGATTCCTTACCTTTTTCCAGATGGCAGGAGGGTGAAGAGAGTGTGTGAGGTGTGTGTATGATCAGCCGCAATGCTGGTGGCTTCACGGATACAGCATGTGGTGTAGATATCCATGATAGAGGGAAGAGAGACCTTGATGATCTTCACAGCTGTTCTCACTATTTACTGTGGGGTCTTTCGGTCCGAGATGGCAAAATTCCAGACAGTGATGTAGCTGCTCAGGATGCTCTCGACAGTCCCTCTAAAGAACCTTTACCAAGTTCAGTCACCTGTGTATCTTACCCTCTTTGTGGAGGTCAGAGATATAACCGGTATCTATACTGTATGAATAGTGATTTAAACTTGAAATGAAATATTCAAATATTTTGAGATCCTGATCTTTTGATTTTCATAAACTGAAAATATAACCAAAAAAGTCTTTAAATAGTTCACCTTATGTGTAATGAATCTGGAATGTATGAGTTAAAATCTTGATTTAAATTACAAAAAAAAAAAAAAGTTACATGGTATTCAAATCTTTTTTGATTTCCTGTTTATTATATGATGATATTTAATTATGAACTCCTGAACAAAAAGAGACAATGATGAACTCCCTCTAAAGAGACGATGATGGGCTTTCTTGTGTAGCCCTTGTACATTTTAGCCATAATTTGTACCGCTGGGTTTTTTAAATAAACACACATAGGTCTCAGGAATGTGCACTAAAAAGTATACTTTTTTTGGTAGGCATTATGATTAATTAATTTTAGTTCATTTGAACCAACTACCCAAACATGACTGAGCAGAAAATTAGGAAATGGGTCACACAGGAAAAGAAATAACACAGATACACATGATCACATATTTTTCATTGTTGTTTTCAGTTGTTTCTATGACCGAAAAAAAAAAAAAAAATAATAATAATAATAATAATATGCTCATTTAGAGAGTTCAACATTATTGCAACGTCATTCCAGTAGACGTTTTATCATCATTGACCTATGCGTTTTAAGGTTAAAGAGCTGGTGTTGAGAGACCAGATGAGATTTATGGACACCAAGGAATTTGGTGCTCGTGACAATCTCAAACCTCAAAACCACAAAGGAGCCGTTGATGTTCAGTGAAGAGTGGTCGCTCCGCGTCCTCCTGAAGTCAACAATCATCTCTTTTGTTTTGTCAACATGCAGAGTAACATCCAAATACATGTAATTATTTACAGTGACATTAAAATATTTGCTTTGATTTTAATCATGTAGCACTTTGTATATTCATAACAACACATGATTAAGAGAGAATCACATGCGTGTGCTGGAGAGAGAGATAGAGATAGAGAGAGATTCACAATCGTACATGTCTAATCACACTTTATATTCAGAGACTTTTTCTCTTCCTTTTTTTCCCCTCCTCTTTTGTATTAATAATGATTCTTCTTTGCCTGGAGTTTCTCCATTCACTATTATTATTAGTAGTAGTAATACATTTTCCTCTTGCTTACCTTCTTCTTTTTTTTAGGGTAGTTTTCATCACTAGTGTCAGTTTATTTTTGACTCCACAGTTAAATGCGTATATTTAAAAATCTATTTATTTCTGTTATTTTGTGACTTGATTTTGAGCTTTGACAATATGAATAACCATATTTGTCATAACAATAAATCACCCTTGATTCCTTTGAATCTCTTTCATTGGCTGATTCACTTTGGTGGATTTTTCTATTGTACAATTTACTATATAATATCTTGATTTTCCATCAGTTTATGCATGGCCCAAGTTTCCTTGCGTCCCTCACACATTCCCCTTGTTCCATGGCTCGTGCCTGACTATTGTCTTTCACATAATATTGCATTTTGTTGCATTTACTCTTAATCAGGTTTGTTAGCTCATTATTGTTTTGAATATAAATAGTGATACAGTGTTTTGTGGATGATTAAACTCAATGCAGATATTGTCATTTTCTTTGTCCTATGTGTAAATAATTTTATTGCCCTCAGGGGTGAGTTAATGCCCTCAGGGGTGAGTTATGGTACCATAATCTCAGTGTGAGTGTGGTATACATAATCTCAGTGTTTACAGAGATTCCAATGCAGTACAGTGTATTAGAACTTGTATCACATCTAAGCAACTCATGTCATGGGCAAGTTAATTTAGCACCTTGTCCTAAGACAATCCCAGCTAAAGTTTTAATATTATAGCACTAGGTGGCACTATAGTGAAAAAAAAATCTAAGCGCTCATAACTCTTCAACTTGGAGATGTGATTCCTTGAAGAATTAAAGTCTTTTAAATTCTCTAGTATAATTTGACAGGCACTGATGATAAAAAAAAAGAATTGTGAGACCATAGCTCTGTTTGTTGAAAGATGAATGAATGAATGAAATGAATATATTATTGTTTTGACCAATCTATCATATTCCAAATGACAGGTAGAAGAAACTGTTTTTAATTTTATTTAAACATGGCCATCTTCCTGTTTGGCAGATCACACATTCATTACATGTCACACTCTCTGTACCTGCTAAGAAATCAAAAGAAAGAAAAGTCATGATTAAGTAGTTCCAAACTTATGAGATGTTTTAACTGTTTGAGACTTATCGCACCCAACAGAGGGGATTTAGGTAGAAGATTCTTAGAAGAAGATCATTTATTCATCTAAAAGATTTAGTCATCATCTGTTTCAAATTATATAAAACTTTCAAAATGAACTTTTTAAGAAAATATAATGTATCACCAACGCTTAAAAACTTCAGAGAATCAACTGAAACAGGAGACAGGATGTTTAAGATTTAAAAGTTTTGACCAGTTTTACAAATTTGCAAAATAGTCAAAATTGTTCAAAACATGTTCAAAAGTTAGCACTCCCTCTTTTAATTCTTTAATAGAAGCAACAATTAGTAAGATCATTGACTATCACGTTTCCTCTTGGCATTGCGTTAACAAAACTACTGCTTTTACAGAGGTCTGCAAACCTGCTGATAATCAGTTAATCAAGGGCTGAATCCTGTGAAATCAGTAAGACGATTCTTAGATTTGGCTACATGTTTTTCTTACTGTAAATGTTTCATTTTTATTAATTAAATAATGACATGATGAAAAAAGTTATATGTTGCAGTTTATCTGAAGTTGTATTTGCAGGGACTCACTATAATCAGATGATTTTTTGATTATGTTTTTACAAAAAAACTGAATTAAAAGAAGGGGTACTAATTTTTGAACATGACTGTCTCACCACCCAGAGGTGAATTAAACTTAGGATGAGGTCCCTCAGTCATCTACAAGGTTTGATCAAAATATGTCAAGTGCTGAGTTATGCCCGTACTTTGGGCATACTCTGACCTCCTGTTTTGTGGATTCCCAGCAATTTCTTTTCTGCTTTATGAACCACATAGTTATAAGTACAAAATCTAAATGAATTATGTGTGCAAAACTAGATGTACCCTATGTAAAATGTATTAAATAATAAAAAGAAATGTATGAACAGCATTGCTGAATTTAACCTTAATCACTCAAGTCAGGGGCAAGTTAATTTAGTTTCAGTTTATTGAACTATCAGTTGTTTAATTTAACCTTGCCTAACTAAAATAATATTTTAAAGTGCATTTGGTTTATAGTAGATTATTCTTTGTAAGTGGCAATTTAACAGAGGATATTTGACCATTTGCTAAATATAGTGTGTTGAGTATCTACAGTACATTGCTCATATGGAGGATTAATAAATTTAGAGAAGTGAATTAAGTTTTAAATAAAAGTTAAATAGTTCATAATGGTAGGTAAAATCAATGGTAATCATAGAATCTACTATTTCAATTTATTTTATGTTAGTTTTCCCCTTACAAATATTCATATTGTAAAATATGATCTTATTAATGTTTCATTCATAAGGAAAAAAATCCATCTTTTAAATGAACAATTACAGTGCCATTCAAGGATGGACACTTCAGAAGCGAGAAACTCATCATGTGTGTGGCACCTCCACAGAGATCCGAGAGGCATTTAAAGTGTTTGATCGTGATGGAAATGGATTCATCTCAAAGCAGGAGCTGGGCATGGCCATGAGATCTCTGGGCTATATGCCCAATGAGGTGGAGCTGGAGGTCATCATCAAGAGACTGGACATGGATGGTACAAACCTTAAGCTTTTTATTTTAATCATGTTGAAGTACTGCAAGAAATGCTACAAAAATAGGACAACAGGACAATGACCCCAAACATAGCTTTAAAAATAAATACTATTTAAAATGTTTTAGCCATATCAATAGAGGTATTAAGATTGTTTTGAGCTATGGTTAGTAATGTACAGTAAGTGAGATATATCATATTTTGAATTTCATCAAAAGTCAGTTGATAAATTAAAAGAAAGTTTTAATCCTAAACATTGATTTAAAGCACTTTAATGAACACTATCCAAGTTGTGATAGGAAAAGACAATATAAAACCGCGCTACAAAACTGTGCTGCTGCTAGTTTTGGGAGTAGCAGGGAAATCAAAAGCAAAATTAATTAAAAAATTTAAACGTCCATAAAAAAGCATTTACATTTTTTCCCCAAAGCCCAAAAACCCAAATATCAAAGAAACAGATAAGTCTTTAGTCGTCATTTAAAGATCGTCAGCAACAGTGGCTGTATAGACATCTAGAGGAAGTTCATTCCACCACCTCGGTGTCAGAACAGAAAACAGTCTAGATGCATGTCTCAAACTCTAAAGAGATGGTGGGACCAGCTGAGCAGTTCTGGAGGATCGGATTGAAAGCAAGTAAGATTAGCAATGTGTGGGGAAAATTGATTGTCCAGAAATACCCCAACATTGCGGGTAGTAACTGAAGTAATGATCTGACTGAAGGTCTGGACAAGGGGATGAATCACCTGAGATTAACAGCAGTTCAGTTTTACTGAGATTGAGTTTTAGCTGATGAGCTGTCATCCTGATTCAGATGTTTGCCTCTTACTGTATTTATTATTATACAACAGTTCGTTCCAACCAAACAATCTGATTGGATGAGATCCATTCCAAGGGTGGTGATAATAGACGGTAACAGCACTGGGACCTTTAAGTGTATTATTCATTAACTGTTGGTCACCAGAATGGGTGAAAGCAGGTCTGTATGGTCCACAGTGCTGTGGAGATAGTAACTGCCTGCCAAAAACCACATTCACAAAACAGTCACAGAAACACTTACAGTAAGAAAACATGATATAATTATATCATCTTAAAAAAAAATACTTTGACTCTTTAATAATTGCTTTTAAGGGTGTGTTCACACTTACACTACCGTTCAAAAGTTTGTGGTCACTTGCAAATTTCTTTGTTTTTGTTTAGTGATTTATTTTCTACATTCTACAACAA
>JAQMYJ010000017.1:11472333-11486046 GCA_030014305.1 Clarias laeviceps
ACCTCAGATTAGAGGCGTTATGAAGTCTTTACAGAGCAGAAGTAGCAGAAACATCTCACAATTAACTGTTCAAAATGTCGATTGACCTGTAAATGATGAAAATGTCGATTGACATGTGAATACACCACAGACCAATGATATGTAAACATAACAAGTCTGCTTTGCTAGCATTATCTGACAATTACTGTACCTGAGAACTTTCACTGCCCAATACTGTATCTGTGACATCCGATGTAGAGATAGTGTTTGGAATAGAGATAGAGTTACTGTACGTCACGCGCGTTAGATAGCAAGGTACTGGATGAGTTTTGAAAGAAAAAGAAAAAGGGGGGAAGTGAAATACCTAACGTCATTAAAAAATGTAACACTGCCAAATTAAATGTTAAATTTAATGCGCATCTAAGATCATTGCTTATGGACAGCATACAAAAGCACAAGAATGCACGTGATGGCCAAGCTTGAAAATACCAGCGTGGACACTAAACAAATCAGGATTTCATACTAGCAAACCAAAATTAATGTATCATTTTATTCCACCCTAAGTGGTTCCGAATCGCATCTGAACCATCAGGGTAATTTCATTTACAGCAACAAAGCTAACTAGCTCCTAACACAGGGCTGAATTCCAAATCACTCCTCAACCCCTGATCAAGGGCCCTATATGTGTGGGACAATTAATTTTTAGCTTTCCATTAAAACACTACTTGAGATTAAACACTGGAACCTGAAAATTAACTAATCTGATATTCTAAAGTAGAATAAGTAAAAATATAAAGAGAAACTTAGTTAGACTGTCCCCCATAACCATATTTTATTCTCCTTATCTTTTGTCTACATAGTACATTTTAAACATAGGAATTTAAAACTACTTTCACCCCTGTTAATTACACTGTTGGTCACCAACTCTGTCAGTTGAAGTCAGTTAGTTCCACCAGGTGCAGAAGGATGTGCATTGGCAGAGCAAAATAACTGGTTAAATGAAACAAATCATAATCTGTTGATATTAAATGGTGTTTGTGGAACTGTTGTATAAAAACAATATCACTCTCAAGTGTGTGCTGTTGTGCTAAGTATCAGCATGTCTTCAATGTGGTTGTAGGCCTGAGGGTGCATGTACTGTACATCACAACATTGATATTGCCTAAGTACAGAATGGGTTACAGATTAAACCTGGATTATAACTGCTGCATTATAACGTTATTAAAAATGTGCTCATAGTGTATGGAATATGTTGTGTGGAACATGCATGTGCATGGGTTTTCTTTTCACTGCTATATGTAAATTATCTGCCTGTGTATCACCTAATTTATATGCCTGATTTTACATCATGTTGATAAGGTGAGTGGCAATTTTAAGCATCACATATTTTTAGTAACATGACTAAGCAGATCTTCGTTTGAGGACATTGATCTGTGTTTCACCATAGACATAATGTGTTCATCCCTACCTTACACATCGTGCCATGTCAACGTAATGTAACGGAAAGTGATGCACAGCGGACAACTAGTGGGTTGACACCTGCATTGTAGCTGTAACGCAAATTGGCCATTCCCCTAATCATGCATAATTTTATGGCTTAATATTTAATTTTTTATTTTCTGAGGAGTACAATAAAAATTAACCCCCAAACAGTTCATATATGGGAAAACTAGATATAGAGACCATAACTGTTTTTGTATGTCTGTTGTAAAGTTGACACTTTAACATGGGGTCTATGGACATTGACTGACTTTTGGAGCCAGCTCCCAGTGGACATTTGAGAAACTGCATGTTTTAGCATTTCAAATCAAATCAAATTCAAATTTTATTTGTCACATACAGTCATACACAGTAGGATATGCAAAGAAATGCTTATACGACTGCCCATGCCCTTAAAAAATTTATCAATAAGAAATAAATTATGGAATAAAATAAGAAAAAAAATATAGAAGACTATAGAAAATATAGCTATAGAGGATAAGAACAAAATATAAAATATAAAAAACTTAGCTGTACAAGTTGTCCAAGCTGTACTTCAATGTATGCTTAATTTTTCAAAACAGAGGTTGCCCCTTAATTTTAACATGTACTTTATTAGTCAAAATAAAATAAAAAAAATTAACTTTGATTTACCTAATTCAATCAATAAAATAAATAAATCAGGTCACACACTGTTTTCTTGATTGGACCTGTTTTATTTACATTTATGGCATTTGGCAGACACCCTTATCCAGAGTGACTTACAGTTTATCTCATATTACATCTTTGGAGTTGATGGTCACAGTGGCAACTGTGTTCATAAGTGTGAACCTGGGATCTTTCAAGCACTAGTCCAATGCCTTAACCAGTGAGCCACCCATGTCCACCTTTATCTTTGATTATGGTACACATTCACCATGCCACTGTTTCAAGAACCTTATACACTATCACAACATTTATTCCCATCCAGAGTTTCATCGGTTTTGGCTGAAATCTTGTATGGGTAATGGGAAAGCATATCCACTCTGTAGTAGATCCAAGTCTTCTGTAGTAGATTCAACATTTTTTAAATCAAATTTAATTAAATTTGTGAAAATGATTCCCCATGGTCTCTGAACCACTCTTTTACAATATGAGCCTGATGACTCTTGCCATTTTTATTCCGGAATTTGAGCCATGCCACCAGGGAAGAAAGCGTCACCTGCAATAATCAGCTGACTTTAATTCAGTAAAATTTTATTTTATTAAATTGAAAACTTGAGAGGAACACAAAATGGCTACTTGGGTACGGAATTGTTTGTGGCAAAATTAAGTCCTTAAATTCTTCAAGCAATTGCAGTCATGAGCCATAATAGTGAAACTGTTTGTATCAGTGCAATCAAATTCATCTTCGTGGTTATTCAGTGGATCCTCCTCACTTATCACATAAATCTATAAGAAGACCACATGGTGCTGTACTCAGCAGCAGTTCTCCAACCGGAACTCCAACCGGAAGTGGGCCACCAGAAACGTGATTTTTGAATTTGTCCCTCACCATCTCATCAGGATGTTTTTGTAACTAGCCAGCACATAGCATAGCTTCACAAATTACATCCCAAGGAGCTCAGGACATTTTTCACAGACTAATTGTAAATTAGACAGTTGTAAATTTATATTTATAATGAAGAATCCACAAATGCAAAATTTTACGTTTAAGGTTGTAACTTTTTATATTGTATTCTCACAGACAAAACTTCACCACATCTTCATTTATACATTTTGTTTTCTACACCACATTTCTACACCACGTTTAAAAAAAATTCCATTGATTGGTCACTTCAAATGTCTGCTGTACAAGTCACTGTGTATAAGCTGTAATGAACAATTACATTAATAATAATGAGACAGTAACTACTGTTCATGCTGCAATACAAAAATCTTTTTTTTTAAAAAGCGCATCTTCCCATCAGTCAGACTTAAGTCTTTATATTCTAGCCCAGCTAAATGCTCGAATAAGGTAGTTCCAGCTGTGACATGAACAATAGGTTTATGTTAATATGTCCATTCTAGTACAGTATTGTTTCTAGAGTAAAGCATAATAATATTGTATGACAAACAAATTTGAAACACACACAGGTCAATTCAATCTACTTGTTTGTGGCACATATGTCAGCAGTGCGGTCTGTCTGATCTGTTGTATTGTCTGAAGGCAATGGCCAGGTTGGTTTTGAGGAGTTTGTAACTTTGCTGGGCCCTAAGCTGACTGCGGCTGGCATACCTGACAAGTTTCATGGAACAGACTTTGACTCCATTTTCTGGAAGGTATGGACTGCTACATCCTCTGAGCTGTTATATTGTGTTGCAATTTACATGATGTATCTATTCTGCCTTGTTGTTGGGCCAATATCACTATAAAGTGCCTCTGAAGCTTATAAATATGTGACATAGTGATTGTAAAATGTATTGTAAAATTACTTTATGGGAAATGGCTGCTGATAATAATAGTAATAATAATAAAATCAATCCAAAGTGTGGCAAAAAACTTACACATGTCCACCCTGTCATGGATTGATGACAGGGTTAGACCATGACAAGGTGGAAATTTTTTTCCCCTAAAGTTTGAACTTTATGAGCACATGCTGGACCATAAGTTAGCTTGTTTGTTTGTTTATAAGCACCACCATTTCAGGACAAAAGAGACAAACTGGTTTTATCTCCACAGGAAGAATAAACATATTGATCTGTCCATTAATCTTCAGAGGTTCAGTTCTCAAAGTGTACTTGCCTTTTTTTTTGGACTAAGCGATTCTGTATCACACATTCGTTTGTGTTTTGTGAGGATTTGGGCACTTTGTAAAGGCATTACAGTCGTTTCTGTGTCTGCTGTATACTCTATGTACTGTATACAGAATGAAATATCTCATTGATTGGCTCTGTTGATTGATGGGTATAGCCACTCACACCTCGAGGGAAAAAGCGCCAAATTAGAAAAAAAAAACTCTGGATGCTGTGACATAATATAGCACGTAACTGGTCATAACTTAATTTCTACTCAAGACTTTGATTTCATTTGTGGTGCAGATTTAACTTCAGGCAAATACAGGAGGATTGACAAAGTTTCATTAAATTCTGTCAAGGAAGTTTTGAATGATGCTGTGACAAAATCCGTTGAACAGACAGACAGACAGGCAGACATACTGTAGAGACAGAATTTTTTCTTTGACTGGTTTCTGGTCCTCTAATGTATGAAACGTAAAGATATAATTGAAGGACCAAGTTCTGACCCGTGAAAATAAAACCTTTCTTTTATTTATGTAGATTTATGAAGCTTTTATATTTATTAATATTTCACTTTCACATAATTAATATGTCACTGCAACATCAAACCACAAACAAAATATGATAAAAAGAAGAAAATAAAATCGGTCTAATCTACTCTAGGTAATCTACTTACAGCAGTTGTTTCAATCTCCATTAAACAAAGACAAAATGGTGGTGGTGATGTCACTGATTACATTGGCCAGTTTCTCAAAAGGGCCGGGCCATCTGAAATGGACAGGTGGGTGGACAGCAATTTTTGGGACATGTACAAAATGTTTATTATTATAAAAAAGGAGATTGAAATCAAAATGTTTGTTAAAAATAATAAGAACATATGTAAGGTATGTTATTGTTAGCAGAGCAGCATGTGGGACAAATCAAACACACCGAATCAAAGATAAAATAAGAGAAACTTTAAAAGACTTGCAATTCTACTGATATCAAAATTTTTTATCAACTTCAGATTTTGTTGAGGACACCACTGGCACTTTATACTGATATTAACCCTGTTATTAACTAAGATAGCTTACAGAATCTGTAGGCCATTTTACATTGCATTGAAAAAATGAGACATTTAACTTGAGGGTAGAATTTCCATTCAAGTAAAATATGGGGGGGGGGGGGGGCGCGGAATTAAATAAGTCTAAAAATTGGTATATGTTAAACTCATTAAAGAGAATTCCTTAATTGACTTTTTTTGTAGTAAAATAGACAATAGATATGTAAAAGCCACATGAGGCCAAAATTAGATTTTTTTTTTTGTGAGTGTATGCACATTCTGCTAATTTTATTACCACTATAATAATGATAAGCTAAATTGCCAATAGCTTTTCTTTGGTTACTGCATTTGAGTGGAAATATGTTGCTACCTATTCTAACACTTTTGTTTAAACATTTATGACACGCAACAAATTAAGTTTATCTTAATTTCTCCCTATTTATCTGTAAGATGTTGATCATGTTTATCTTTAACATTTATTTCATCAGTGTGATATGCAGAAGCTGACAGTGGATGAGCTAAAGAGACTGCTGTATGAGACATTCTGTGACCATTTGACAATGAAAGACATTGAGAACATCATTATGACTGAGGAGAGCCATATGAACAGCCCTGAGTGTCAAGTGAATATTGACAGTAAGACTGCACACACCAGCAATTCCATCATGACAATCATTACTTAAAACATTACTTAAATGAAAAACCTAATAATATATACCATTTCACATAAATTAACATTATACATATAACAGGCTGTAGTGCACTAGTTGTTTTGGTGGTTTTCTTTTGCAGCTGACATTGGCTTTTCTGTGGACTCCGGACAGTGTTTGTGCAGTGGCTCTAATCAATTGTTCCGCTCAATTGTCTAAGCTTCAAAATGGCTTGTTTTCCTCCTAAAACCAGCTCTCTCATTTTCAGCTCACTCATTATCATGTTTTTCATGTTGGGTTCTCATTGACCGAAAAAAAACCTACAAATTAAGAAATGCAATATTCACAGGTGAAATCAAGAATCCAAACTAAGAGACATAATTACTCAAAGCTAATAATTGTTTAAACTTCTAACAGGAAACAATTGCATAGCAGACAAATTTCTCAATGTATATCAATAATAAATAAAATTATAGTCAAAGGTTAACATACGATCATCATAACAACATGACATGTTATAGCAATATTGGGTTTCTAATACTTTTTTGAGCTGGTCATTGGCAGAATGAACATACAACATTTTTAATGAAAGAGAAGTTCACCACTTTTATTGGCAGAACTAGTTGTATTTGATTAGATATGTTAGTTTCCTGATAGGATGCAACATTTTGGGCACAATCCACAAATACAGGTCTATTTCACAACCAGCTTTGATGTGTGTTTGGGATCACTGTCCTCAAGTTTCAACCATTTAGCGGATCTACTAACAGCAAACCAAGCCCAAACAGAATGCTATCGCTGTGCTACTGTACCACTACCATGCTTAGCAGGTGTTACAGTGTTCATTGGGTTCACTGCCTTACCTTTACTCCTCTGAACATACCTCTGGTCAAATCTTTCCTCGATAAGGCTATTTGATCGAGTTTAAGGGTGTGGATTGTAATTCTGACTCAGTTTAGGGTGATTAGCTGAGTTCCTTAACCTTTACTCTATCTACAGCAAGCAGTAGTGAAAAAAGATCAGGAAGATATTTTCTTTTATAAGATTCTTTTCCACTGTTGCAGTTTCGCTCACTAAATTTTAACGCAGAGAGAATAGGATGAGCTTCTCCCCACAGGTCATTCAGACCCTCAACACATACAGTACAACACCTGCGACTAAATTGATTGGATTTGCTTACACATTACACACTTACACACACACACACACACACACACACACGTTTCTATCTTTAGGCCATAGTTAACTTATAGTGGTATACGTTTGTATGTGACAAATAAAATTTAATTTAACTTTGTGCTGATTTCAGGAAACCTAAAATAAATTGAATCCTTGTTCTCCAATCATCATTTGTTCTGCTCCATAAAAAAGACCATCTCATTGAAGCCACTAAAAGCCCAATATTGTCATGACATGCATGTTTATGATGAGCAGGTACTGTACATGCATTTCTAAATCTTTAACCGTCCGTTTTTTGGCTGGGCTGCCCTTTGGGACAAAAAACAATAACAGTTTCATTTTTAGGGTAACTGCTAGTTACTGGTTACTAGTAATTGAAGTTGTGAAAATGACTAATGATAAATGGTATAACCTGTGTGATTACTTGTAAAATAAATCTCCACAAACTTCCAAACAATTCACGGCTTATAATGACAACATCAAGCTTAGCTAGCTATATTACAAATTCTAAAAGAAAGCTGACATTAGCTAAAAAGAACTTAATGCCCATGTTTACTTGCAGTATTGTTTAGTATGAAGCATTGCTTGATCTGAAAGCACTGCTGCTGTCTGGTCCAGCAGAGCTTTTTTTTATTATGTTCCTGAAGAATAAGTTGGATGATATTCATTACACCCTCAATAAGGTATGTATTAATGAAGATGTTTATTATTTAATCCAAACATTCTGTGGTATTCATTTATGGAAATATAAGTCCAGTCAAATAATTGAATGGATTTTGAACAAACTTTAAACATTTACTTATTAAATTAACATGATTTATTCACTATCAATTCAAAATCATCCAAGTTCAAAGAGTTTGAATTTGAAACATTGTGATAGTGTTTTTCACTTTTTTGTTTCCAAAATATTTTCTCAGTCTGAATGTTTTAGCTTTTTAGTGATAGCTTCTGCTGTCTAGTGCTCATTAAATGAAGCAATGTAGCATAGTGTCATGTTGAAACAGTGTGTTCACTTCACTTACAAATATATTGATAGATAGCAGCATTAAGCTCAAACCGCAAAATTAAAAAATGCTGCATAAACTAATATAGCAGAAACCGTATCTCCAAATATGAGGGTGTAAGTTTTCATTTTTAATTCGTTCATGTTAAACATAACATTTTTAAATTGATTAGTGTTAAAATAAATTACAGTATTTTTCACATGCTCATTGGTGACACCTAAAGTTGGGGGGTTGCCCATGTTCAGGTTAGAGAAGTGGCCTCTTAAAAAGTCTCTGCACTTCCTTGATGATGAGTCTATGTAAAGTTTTGGGCACAACTAGAGGGTGTCCCTAAAGTCCCCATACATTTGTCAAAATATCACTTGTTAGAAAAATATCTTCTACATGATTACCATTCGTGTGTAAACACACACAGAGTTGTCTTGCCCACAAATAATGAGCTGATGTTAGCATTTGGAGTTATGCATGTAATTGCATTTGTATCTTTTTTGTATTGTTTTTCTTTCCCTTTCTTTACATATGCATTTAATAAAAAAAATTCAAAGGGTTTAAATATCTGATTTCGCTTTGTCTCTCCTAGCAAGCCCCATGCAACAAGTGAAGCACACATGTGTGCGAAAAAGCTTGATTTGTGCCTTTGCCATTGCATTCGTCATCAGCGTCATGCTTATCGCTGCCAATCAGATGCTTCGTCGAGGGATGAAGTGAGTCATCTTCCCTATCTCTGTGTATTTGCTTCAGCAATTCTAGAATATCCATTTCTATGTTCTGCTTCATGTTTATTTTTTGCAGTAAATATTGTGATCAGAAGATAACTGTAGGCCTTATGTAGCACTTGGACCCTTATTTTGTGTTATTTAAAAATATCGAATGTCAAAGTATTATATCAGAGTATATTTCATTATGGTACAGAGGCAAGACCTATACATTGCTTAAACATGTTTGAAGTAACTTGAAGCAAACAAAGAGAAGCAGTTTGGGTGGATTTGCATGAATTTACAGAATCTCCTAGGCCTTTTCCAAAAACTCTGGTCATCATCCAAATCAGATGTCATTATACTAGCAGCCGAGGTTAGCAAGGGTACATCCAAGTTAAAAAACAGCCAGAGGTCAAAATTTTATTTAATCAAATGACAGACATGCAGATATACAGGGTGGCCTAAAAATCTGGATCCATAGGTATTTTTCTGTTTTATTTAATATGATGTTTGTTTTATTCCAGACCTAAGATGGCCAGAAAACTAATAATATAAAAAATAATAGAACATTTTCAGGAATTTGTTTACATAACATTTACAGTGCTAACAGAAAGTGCTGTCTAGCATGGTGCCACATGATTCATACAGTATATATTTCACGTAAGTCATTTACACTTGTTTTACTTAAGCACTTCCATATCCATATATTACTGTAGTTTTTAATAGTACCAACCTGTCTTCAGCCTCAGGTTGGAATTCAGTGAGTGAGTTCTGTGATGGTAATCACTGCAGAACCTGAAGTTCACATGGCAGAGCTAGAACTAATCAGGCTGCAGTTTTGCCAAAAATGAGACCAAGAATAAGTAAGAAATCAATAAAAGAAAATACTTACTAATATTTAATTTGGTATATGTATAAAAATTCTGATTTGAAATACAAATCCGGCTATTTACATTATTAATACATTATTAAAATTAGGTATTATTTTATAATACCTAATTTTATTAGGTATTATAAAAAATGGATAAAATTTTATTAGAGAATTTAAACTGAAAGGAAGATGGTGGCGGTAATCCAACTTCTTGCATGCCAACCACCATAAAACAAAAGGAGCGAATAAACAGTGCTATTATACCCACTTCAGAATTATGTTTGTTACAATGCAAACAGAAGTTGCTAATTCAAGTAGAATGCAATGTTCACATAAATAATTAGAATTTTTATTCTGAAATTTATAGTCAGAATAAACATTAAAATGCACTATATCTAGGTCTTCCACTCCTGTGTAAATAATTCCTCCAGTCACTCCACCCACCCAGAAAAAGAATTCGGAGTCATACCAGACTAATTTAATTAAACTGTGGTTAAATTCATCATTTTATGAGCCACTGAAATGTCCTAAAGTAATCGTCATTGAAGCTGTCTGGTCTGAGAATTAATCACTGAACGTAGCATTAGTGCAGTATATACAGTAGATAGAAACAGTGAAAATTCTCATGTTATTGATAAATTAAAAATTGTAATTCATTGAAGATTTATGATACATTATCAAGCTAATATTATTTATTATTATTTATTATAATTCTTAATGAATCCTAGTAGAACTTAACAGAGCTATACGTATACACATGTGTGTTGTGGAAAAGTTTTTTTTTTGTCTTGAAATTTTATTAAGAAATTGAAACTCAATTTAGATTCAATACACAAACCAAAAAAATGATGAAAATTATTAAAAATCCAGTATCTCAATATACCATAATATTTCATTCTTGATTTAATTACTATTCATACAGTATAAATACTGTGTATCTCTCAGTCGAGTTCAGTACATGCAACCACAATCATAGGGAAGGCTGCTGACATGACAATTGTCCAGAAGATGATAATCAACACCCTCTACAAGCAGGGAAAGCCACAAAAGGTCATACTTGACCTTTCGCCGAGTGGTGTGTCAAAGCATATTCATGGAAAGTTCTCTGGAAAAAAAAAAGTGGGGTGGGAAAAAGTGCACAAGCAACAGGAACAACTGGAGCCTTAGGAATGTTGTCAAACAATTCAGATTCAAGAACTTGGGAGAGCTTCACAAGGAGTGTAGTGGAGCTGGATTCAGTTCATTAAGAGCCACCACGCACAGACGTCTTTATGAAACATGCTACAACTGTATTCCTAGCCTCTCCTGCTACAACTGTTGCATTCCTAGCCTCTTCTGAACCAGAGACAACAAGGTCCCAGGGTCTGAAGGAAGAGTGAGGAGGCATACAATCCATGTTGTTTAAAGTCCAGTATGAAGATTACACAGTCTGTCATAATTTGGGGTGCCATCTTATCTGCTGGTGTTGATCCACTATTTCATCAAGTCCAAAGTCAACATAGCTGACATTAGCATATCATCTGCTGACAAGCTTTATGATGATTTCTGATATGGAGATTTCCTTTTCCAGCAGAACTTAGCACCTGCCCATTGTGACAAAACTACTACTAACTGGTTTGTTGACCATGATATCACCGTGCTTGATTGGGTGGCCAACTCGCCTGATCTGAACAGAGTCTATGGGGTAATGTCAAGAGGAAGATGAGAAACCCCTGACCCAACAATATAGATGACTTGAAGGCCCCTCAACCTGGTCTTCAATAATGTCTCAGCAGTGCAATGATGCAGTAATTTGTGCTAAAGATGTCCTGACCAAGTACTGAAATATTCTAATATTTTGAGATACTCCAGATACTGGATTTTTTTATTTTCATGAGCTGTAAGCCGTATTCATTTAAATTAAAACAAATTAATTAACTAAAAAAACTAACAAGGTATAAAATATTCTGTTAACATGTAATGGATCTAGAATATATGAGTTTCACTTTTTAAATTGAATTATGAAATATATAATATATATATATATAAAACTTCCACAATATCCAAATTTTTTTATAGATGCACTATATACACACAGGCAATATTTTAACAATGTCTATAAAAATGTCTATGCATCCATCCCTTGCCTCAGTATGATAGATAATATACAGGTTTCTGTTGGTTATCTGTATGCAATTAATGTTAATTTCAGTCTCTGTTTGCAATCCCAGCGCCTCACCAAAGAGAAACAATATTATTTTACAGTCCCCTCTGAAAGAATTGCAACAGCAATATAGCCTCCACATGTCTTTGGTCTTCGTGTTAGTTTTTAATTTTTAAGCAGCTAATGCCATTTTCAAAAGAAAAGCCCAGGGTCCAAACAAAGAGTTGACATTCAGAGCTATTAATTGTTTAAACAGCCACTCTAACATGGCATATTGAAAAAACATAAACACCTATCACGCAACTGTTTGATCAATATTTTTGATCACATGGCTATTAGGTGGTCTGCCACCAAAGGTGCCATGTTTCAAGTTGTTTAGCACACCTACACTAATCAGCCATAGCATTAAAAGCACAGACTTTAATAACATTGATTATATCATTGAAACGTTGCCTGTCAGGGTGTAGGACATATCAGTCAGCAATTGAACAGTCAGTTCTCAAAGTTAATATGTTGGAAGCATGAAAAATGGGCAAACATAAGGCTCTGGTCATCTTCAGCTCCATTTTATCCCACAGGGTAGATGAACAGTACTTCCTACTTCTTGTTCAAGGTAAAGCGAACATCCCTCAACAAGTTCCTAAACAGAAATGTTATCTGATTAATTTACATGCTGTAAGGGTAATTACTTATAGTAGTCCACTGGGTCAGCAACCATAACCCACTGTCAGCTACAGTATATGGACAAAACTATTAGATTGACATTGTATCCAAATACATATACTTCGATATGGAGTTGGTCCTCCTTTTGCAGCTGTAAAAGCAAGATTTGAGCAAAATCCACAAGATTTTGGAGTGTTTCTGTGGGAATTTTGCCCATTCATTATGTGGAACATTTATGAGATCAGGCACTGATGTTCATCCTAGTTCATCCCAAAGGCACTCAAGGGGTTAATCAAGTTCTTCCATGCCAAACTCATCAAGCCATGTCTTTGTGGTCCTTGCTTTGTGCCCTGCAGCATACTCATTTTGGAATAGAAAAGGGCCTTCCTCAAACTGTTGCCACGAAGTTGGAAGCATAGCGTTGTCCAAGATGTCTTGGTATGCTAAAGCTTACCCTTCACTGGGGATAAGGGGCCTGATTAAAACACCTGAATTCAATAATTAACAGGTTTGTCCAAATACTTTTGTCCACATAGTGTATTTTACCAGGTCACATTTGGATGGTCCGAGAGCATTCTACAGCTCGGATACCACCGTTGCTAATTTAAACACCTCTACAAAGTTACTCTTACTAACTTCTGACAGAGGAGTATATATATATATATATATATATATATATATATATATATATATTGTTAGATCCAGCATTTACAGCCAGAAAAACCCATGCTATCCTAAGAAAGCAACCAGTCACTTCACCATCAACAAACCTGAGTGATCAAGGTTACCATTACACTCTTTGCCAATGTGTGACGCAGATCTGCTCCTTTACCTAAGAACAGATCTATTTACAAAAAAGCTTTTCAGCCTAGATGTAAACACTGAGACTGTGTCTGAGTCCCAAACATTAATTGGAAGGCTATTCCACAACTTCAGGGCTTTTTAATAAACAGCCCTGGCTGCTGGCTCTAGTTTTCATTATACAAGGTACCAACAAGCAGCGTGCATCTTTTGATTAAAGTAGGCATTGCAGATCATAAAATAGTACTAGTTCACTCAGGTATCATGTCCACAAGACCATTTAGTGCTTGTAGGTCAATCAATTGTAGTACAGGGTGGGCCATTTATATGGATACACCTTAATAAAATGGGAATGGTTGGTGATATTAAATTCCTGTTTGTGGCACATTAGTATATGTGAGGGGGAAAACTTTTCAAGATGGCTGGTGACCATGGTGGCCATTTTGA
>JAQMYJ010000017.1:11503782-11513981 GCA_030014305.1 Clarias laeviceps
CCCCCCGTAGAGAAAACGATAAAGAAAAGGACAAAAAGAGTCTGCCATGCAATGTTGTTTCAGACCAAACAAACTACAATACAAGGTCAGACTTCAATAATGTAAAGTGCAATGCTATCATCATCACAATAATTATCAACATTAAGACTGTGAATTAAGAGACAAATAAAAGAATCACATCACAAGACAGACTAGTTTACAAATGTCTGCAAGACATATTCTAATGTTCTATCCACTCCATTCATGAACACTGCACAAACCTGCAAGATGATAAGATTCATCTTATGACACTACTAAAAATCAAGTCTGACGGACAGATACATGTCTCTGCGGCACAATTTCTTTATACACAATCAGATATATAAATATTAAAATGCATACTTTCAGCTTAAATATGATCATATTTACATCCAAATTAGGTGAATGGTGTAAGGATCCTGGAACCACATTCTACGGACAGATGATACCAAATCCTGTACCAACATGATGGAGAAAAAAAAAAAAAAAAAAAAAAGAAAAAAGAGTATTAAAAAGTATTAAAAAGGTAAAAATGTGAAGGATACCCCCTCATCTAATTGTGTGAGTACGTATGGCTTAATTTATAATGTGACTACTGACAAAAACAGCAGGATGAATTCTGAAATATTTAAGGTTACATTATCTGCTCAGATTCTGCCAAATGCTTCAAAACGTTCTGGACTAGGTCACCAATGAAGATGGACAATGGACCCAAAGCATACTTTGAGAAAGATTTATTTTTCTTATTTTTAGGAGTGGAATGCACCTGACCAAAATCCAATTGATCATGCACATAAATTGATGGAACCACACTGAACACAAAATACAACAAAAACAGATTAACTTATACCAGAAAGATGGGAAGAGAAAAGTTATAGGAAGAATGGAACAGCTCATGATACAGAGCATATGACATTGTGGAGGCAGTGTTGTGGCATCAGTATATGGCTGCCAATGGAACTGGGTCACTGGTGCTAATTGATGACCTGACGGCAGATAAAAGTAGCAAAATTAATTATAAAGTCTATAGGGCCATACTCTCGGCTCAGATTCTGCCAAATGCTGAAAAACTGCTAGGATGCTGCTTCATACTGCAGATATGATAATGACTCAAAATATACAGTGAAAGCTACCCAAGGCCTAAATCGGATATTCTTCACTGGCCAAGTCAGAAAGCAGAAATACCCACAAAGGTATTTGAAGGTAGCTGCAGTAAAGGCCTGGCAAAGCACATCAAGGGTAGAAACTCAGCATTTAGTCATGTCCATGGGTTACAGACTCCAGGCAGTCATTGACTGGAAATGATTTTCATTTAAGTATTAAGGCAATCCTTGTTTTTATAGTTAGATTTTTTCAATTTAATTTGTTACATTATTTATGAAGAAGGTTGTAAATATATGAAAATAGCTGTGATTCCTGAATGGTTAATGCACCGCTCTTGTGACTTTGCTCACATGTTGAATGTTTCATTTAAAATTCAATGTGATGTACAGAGGCAAAATTGTCGATTTGTTGTTCCAAAAATTATGGACCTGGCTGGATATGTATGTGTTTCAGACTTCAGGAAGTCATAGACAAGTATTTGCAACCATTTGCTTTTTGTAACTGGACAAAATATAATAGTTTGTAAATACTCATATTGAAGCTGAAAGCTACAGTAATTTCAATTCCTATATACTGCTAAAATAACAATAACTGTAAGTAGTTCCTAATTTAAAAGTACCTGAATAGATCTCAAATATGCCAGAGTTGTACCTCATCAAGGCATGGATTTCACAAGACCTCTGAAGGTGTTCTGTGGTATTTAACAAGACATTAGCAGCAGATCCTTTAATTTGTGTAGGCTGCGAGGTGGGCCCTCCTTATATCTGAGATGTTTGTTGAGCACATCCGAAAGACGTTCAGATTGAGATCTGAAGATTTTGGAGACAAGTCAACACACTGAATCCTTCGTTGTGTTTCTCAAACCATTCAGGAACAATTTTTGCAGTGTGGCATAAACAGCCCACCTCATTTAGGGAATTTTATTGCCATGAAGGGGTGTACTTTTTCTGCGATATTGAGGCACTATGGACACACTGACCGGTCTGTATTTGTTCAACTCCATATGCAACTACCTGTAGCTACAATGCACAGAATTTCACTTCTTGTTTCCTGATATTTACATCTAAATCTATTAAACAAATTATGCCACCTTTGACGGCAGACCAAAAGTGGGCAAATGTAAAACTATAATCTTAAAACATATTATTAAAACATACAATCTTAAAACAAATAAAAGTAAATGAAACTTATTATTTGGTTACAAATCACCTTTCTGCACAGCAACTAACTGACCAACTAATTCTTCTGTCTGGGTTTGCAGAAAAGATCCGCCCCTCACTCGTCTCTTCTTCAGGTGGTAAAACGAATGCTCAAGGCTTTTTTTTACCTCTACTAATCCCAAAACATTAGTAGATAGTTTCTGTGTTTATGCTTTGGCATTTCTATAAATTTAGCAGAGGTTAATCTTGGTTTCAGAACTTCAGAAATTCTTGTGGATTCTTACTCTTGATGAGTGCATCTTGCAGTATACATATACAGTTACAGTGGTCACATGTTTGCAGACAATCATCAGGAAAATGAATGTCATGGCAATACTGCTGTAATTGCTTGTTTATTTGTTTTTAAATAGTCTTTTTCTGGTGAGGTATGATCGTACAACCAATATCTTTAAAAGAAAACTCTTTTTTCAAAATTGTACTAAGGAAAAAGGCTGAACCCAGATTTCAGTTGGGTTCTCTAGCATTAACAAAAAATTAGGCATACAGGGTCAAAAACACACATATCCCCACACATACTGTATTCAGTGGTGCTAAACAGTAGGTCCCTAAATGTACTTTAATATGCCAAGCACAAGGCTTCTCAACTTCCTGCTAGTGATCATGATTGGCCACAACAGGTGGCTACTCTGTGCCAACATAAGAAGGTTTGATTTGTGAGGGGGTTCAGACCCAATCCTCACTCAGATCCTTCTCAGTTTGTTTATGCAATGTTGACTTCTATACACATACTAAAGCAAAGGTTCCCAAACATCTTATGGCAGACACTCCCTTCTACATCCTGACCCAAGTTGACCAATGCCTACACCCATGGACATGTTTACTGTAAAACAAAAGGTTAAAAAAAAAAAAAAAAAAAAAAAAAGCCTGTTGATGAGGATATGGCAAAAACAAAACGCAGGAAGAATGTAGAAACAACAGTATTTAACCAGTTAACATAACTAACCACCCCTCTTTGTGACTTAATTAACATACTACAAGTATGGCGCAGGTAGGAAAGATTTAGTGGTGTTCTGAGCTGTCATTAGGATATCACTACAATGTTGCTATGTGAATAGAGTTCTCACAACAGCCTCTTCAGGCTTGTACCATAACATGGTAGGTCTGTGGTGCATACTACATTTGTGACTTGCATGGAGCAGGTTATCAGTGCGTCTATGTCATGTTCAAAGAATTATGCATAAATACTAGACATAATTCCCCACACCATTATTTCATGATGCACTGTGCATGTTGCGGTATTTGTGCAAACCCATCGGATGCAATGACAATGTAGTAAGCACGTGATAAGCGCCTGGTGCGATCTGATCATACACAGTAATACATTAACTCGGTTCGTTCTCATTACATGTGGTGAATGAATGATCATCACCCATCTTATCCACACTGCACTGGCTTCTATTGAAATGTCACATTGATTTAAAAAATATTGTTATTGACCATGGAAGCATAACTTATAATGAACTTAACTTCATAAAATTCATGTTTGTGTCGGTCATTCTGCTTCTCCCTATTAGTTATCTGGCCATAGCTAGACCTGCCAGAGTCCTTACTTGCACTCTGCACAAAATATACATTAACCTTATTCATTCCGTGACTGAGAGCATATCAAGTTATGTTTTTTTTCCCCTCTCTCTCTCCATATGACCGTATGGCACACAGTCACAAAATGGGCTTACTGATAAGTTACTTATGGGACTATCTGGTATCGCCCAAATGAGGATAGTTTCCCTTTTGAGTCCGCTTACTTTCAAGGTTTCACCTAACCTTGCTCTAGCTTTCTCATTATGGACAAACTGATAAATGGGTGAATCTAAATTTATTTTTTGTATCTACATTTCTAAATTTATATTTGGATTTTTTTTCTGTAAAGCTGCCTTATGACAATGTTCACCGTTAAAAGCACAATATAAACAAAACCAAATTGAATGTAATTGCTTGACAGAACTCATCGGATTGACAAACACAGTTCAATGGCAAAAGTCCAAGGAGCTCAATGCAGATCTAAGAAAGAAGATGGTGGACACAACACAGGTTTCTAAACACTTGCAGATTTCAAAACCACTTAAAGTGGTTGTACTGTACATGAGTACAAGTTATTGAGAGGTGTAGCCACTTTCGTCAAGGTCTGAAAGAAGGCACAAACTGTCAAACTCAGTTAAAAGGCACATGCCTGCCATCAAGACCAATGTCACTGTCCACAATCAAGTGAGATAAGGACTGATAAGGCTAGTGTCTAAAAAAGAAGGTCCTGGCCAAAAATGTACATTTTCAAGCTTGACTGATGTTTGACCTGACTTCTGGATGTTTGCAGAAATGCCTTTCTGCAGTAAAGTTTTTACCATAGTTATGTTTGGAGAAGTAAAGATTGGGCATTTACCCCCTTGAACACTGTACCAACAATAAAGTATTCTGGTGGTAGCATCATGTTTTAGGGCTGTTTTGCTTCCAGGGGAAGTGGTGCATCCCCAAGAGGATGGAATAATGAAGGAAGACTACCCCAGGAGTCTTTAGCATAACGTATATAAATTATCAGCTAGACAGCTGAAACTTGGACAAAATTGAATGTTCCAACAGGACAGTGATCCCCAAAACACACAGAAGCTGACTGTGGATTGGATAAATTAGGCTAACTTTAGATTTTTAAAGCCTCAACCCTATCAATGTTGCTTAAAAGGCTGGTCTGTGACAGAAAACCACTTCCCAAGTTTATCACATCCGATTTTGTCAAAAAGCGTGGTCAAAAGAGTGGTGAAAGGCTTGAGGATGGCTACAAAGAATGACTGTTAAAGATAGAATTTGCTAACATCATTTGCCTGACATTCAACCAAATATTAGGTATACATGCTGTGTGTGCATATTGTTAACACTGTGGGGATTTCATAAAACCTAAAGTATATGAATGTTATACAATAAAAAGTGCTGTGTCATAAAAATACCAGCTCAACAAAAATACAATACAACTCCACTATTGCCATGAAATTCATATTTATGATGAGTATATCTTAACTTCTGACTGCAAATTGGTTTTGATATATAAAATAATATAAAATATGTATACACATACAAATACACACACATTGTAAATTCTAGACACTTTTGTGTGTGAAAATCCCAGAAGAGCAGTTTCACACACAGACACACTGAGCACTTCATTAGTAACAGGTAGGGCCTCCATTTGCTCTCAGAGCAGCCTCAATTCTTCATGGCAGGCATTCAACAAGATGTTGAAAACATTCCTTTGAGATTCTGGTACATGTTGACATAATTGCATCATGCAATTTCTACAGATTTTTAGATGCACTGTCATGCTGTTCTTCTGCCACATCTCAAAGGTGTTATATTGGATTATGATCTGGTGACTGGGATGGCCACTGAAGGACTCTGAACTCACTGTCATCTTCATGAAATCTGTTTGAGACAAAAACATTCCACATGCCATTTCATCATCTCCACCAACCTGGACTGTTGACACAAGGCTAGTTGGGTTCATGAATTCATGCTGCAGTATTGCATCAAATACTGACCCCATCCTCTGTGTGCCTCAGCAGAAATCAAGGTTGGTAAGAACAGGCTACTTTTTTTGCTCAGCCCATGACCACTGTAGCCTCAGCTTTTTGTTCTTAGCTAACAAAATAAAACCCAAAATGGTCTTCTGCTGTTGTAGGCCTCCAGCCTCAAGATTTGAGGTTTTCTGCATTCTGACATACTTTTTAGCTCATCACAATTGCATAGTGGTTATCTGAGTTTCTGTAGCTTGCTGTTTGCTTGAACTATTGTGGCCATTCTCCATTGATCATTATCCACATGTTTACATCTGCAGAACAGTCATTCACTAGATGCTTTTTTTTCTTTATTGCATCATTTTGGGAGTCTAGACACTGTTGTGCATGTAAAATTCAGGAGATGAGAAGCGAGATAGAATTACCCAAACCAGACTTCTGAGATCACATATTTTCCCCATACTGATGGTGGATGTGAACATAACTCAAAGGTGTTGGCCTCAATCTGCATGATTTTATGCATTGCACTGCTGCCATAAGATTGACTGATTAGATAATTGCATGAATTAGTCGCGTACAGGTGTTCCAAATAAAGTGCACAGTGAATTTATATACACATATACACACACATACACTGAGTGTTTTACATAGTTGTCCACCCCACAAATGGGTCAAGGATGTTTGTATGGGCTATATGGTCCAAACACTACTAAGACATGCAAAAGTGTTAATTTGCTAAAATGTACGTGTATTAAAAAAGGCATTCATTTTTAAACCAGCTTCAGAAGGCCAGAGCGCACAGTACACATGACACAAGTAATGAATCTAGACTGTAAGCAAACCATCCCAACCAACAAGTCAAGATGTGTAAGACATCCGACTATCAAAACAAACAACTGCATGTGTTGTCTGCACTACACACAGAACACATGATTTTTTTCTTTAAAAAACCGACAAAACAAGAAATTATGGCTGTTATGAGATAACGATACTATGATAAACTACATCACAACGGTAATTACTGGGATGATATCAGTATCAGCAGTACCAAGGTATCAACTCTGACAGTCCGGTGTTACAGTAACAACTTAATATCTGTTTTTGTACGTTTCATTTTCTTTGTGAAATAATGCTTTGTATATTAAAAGAAACCCGAAGCAGTTTTTTCAGTGTTCACTGGCAGTTTGTTAGCAAATCTAAACATTGTGATAAATATCATGTATTGTGAAAATATCTTTGAGTATTGCAATTTGTCACACAGCCCTTGCTGTAGTTGTATATGGAAGAATCTGAAAAGCAAACTACCAGTCAGTATGTTGTAAAGTTATTCAGTCCTTCTTGAATTAGGTTAAGTGCTCTATATTTCACTTCCTCCAGTCTATCTTTCTAAAACCAACAGCTGCCTTTAGCAGATTTTGTCTCGGTAGCTGCACAAAAACACATGCAGGTATAAAACAATATTCAATATTGTACTTAAGGAGCTATTTGACACGTAGCTGTGGATGTCCTCTCAATGTGTGAAAATGGGGAAATGTATCTGACCACAAAGATGAGACATTTCTTAAATTGTTAAAAACTATCTAGAGCTAAATATGGAGAGGTTAAGTTAAACAAAATACCAGCAACTTCATTCAGGAGGATCTACAGACCCGGTGTGTGTGTGCGCCCATATTAGCGTGTAAGGCGGCACAGTGGCATTGTGCCACATTGCAGTCAGTAGTTATCCAGCAGGCCATCAACAAAGAGGTTTTGCACGTCCAGCATGGCTGCCAGCTCCGTTATGTGTTTCTGCAGTAGGTTGCTCTCCACCATTTCCTGTCTGGGCAGCTGGGGATATGATTCTGGAAAACTCTGTGCTTCCTGTTTTAAAGAGAAAACACAAAGCCAGAACAGCTTATACATTATTTTAAAAACAATGTTACCTTGCAGGGCTTGATGCATATTTTTCCCCCCAAAGAAACGCGTGTTCCTAATTTAAAAAATTTAGGAGTGCACAAAGAACGTTTAGGAATGCATAAAGAACTAGGGGGAGCAATGAAAAAAAGGGTGCAACTTTTTAAAAAGTGAGTCATTAACATGCAAAATATTTTGATTTATTTGGTCACAAAGGCCATTTCTTTCACAGTATAATGTGCAATACTAACATTGATTTAAGCTTTTCCTTTTTGAAAAGAAGCACTTGCCTTCTCACAATTACATCCAAGCTTCATGAGCTTTCTCCTATGATGAATGCATCTCTGCACAGTGCATGCCTCAACAATTTAAGTCAAGTTTCTGTACAGTCTTTAGTTAAAACTGAGGATTGCTTAACAAAGGCCGACTTGTCTGTTTGCTTCTGCCTTTTAAAGTACTTGCAAAACATTATCATGAGCCATTGAAATGTTCTCCGACACTGCATGTTAAAATTCTATTTTATTCCAATGATAGAGGACGAATCTCTGTCTCTGCTGGGGACTTGTCATGTCCCTGGCGTCATCTGTGTTAGTCAAAATATTCAAAATATTGGGTTTTGTCAGACTAATCAAACGCCTAGCCCCCTGATCCCCCCAACTCATTGTCATAAAAAAATTTTTTTGATGATTTTAGCTTTGTGACAAGTTATCATGCTGGACATAAAGGTCTAAACATTGTCACCAACAATACTCTGAGGCATTTAAATGATGCTTAACTGGTACTAAGAAGTCCTGTGTGCACCACAAAAATATCCCCATCCATTCACTGGGATATTTTCACTTTTTCAGACCATTCTCTGTAAACCCTAGACATGGCTGTGTGTGAAAATCAATTTTAATAGTTTTCAGCAAAGTCCTTAGTTGTTTTCTTTGCTTAAGGCAGGCCAATAATTTGAGCCTTCTGAAACAGAGTAACACCTTTGCCTTGACCACAGGATATGTATTTTGTCATGGTTGTTGAGAAGCTACCCACTTGGAAGGATCTTGGGTATTTCCTTAGTTAAATGCAGGTGGTGACTACTTTTTTGTTTCTGTATGTCTTAGTATCGCTCTTGTTAAAAAGCAATTGTATATTGTTGATATGACAGTAGAAGTAATACTGCAATATTTTAATTCATTAACTTTTTCTAACATTACATGTGGTGGGTTTATTATTTGTTAGGTGCATGAGATGTTAATGATGGTTAACAAAAGAATAGATTAGAACAGCCCAGTGTGCCTCACTCCTTTATTAAGTAAAAAGTGTTAGGTTAGATCAGGAGATGCAGACAGGGACTGGAGTAAAAGAGAGTGATATTGAGCCACTGCCAGCAGAAGGAGCGGAACAGCAACCCCGGAGACGGAGACAGAGACAGAGGCTGAAGTAAAAGAGGGATGTGAAGTGAGAGAGATTATATTCTGTTTGAAAGTGGGTTGCTATTATTTAATAGGTTATGCTGTAAATTATGATGCCTTTTTAATTTAGGTCTTTAAACATCTCTGCAAGGCCCTGGTTTACACTAACATACTGTGATGAACATAGCTAAAAAAAAATAATAATAATAAATAACAAAAAAAAAAAAAGTCTGTCCAGATGACTTATATTCACCAACTCCCAGGACAGTGTTCTGTATTTCTTTGTAAATTTGTTCACTGCATTCCAAACCTGATTTTTTTGGACAAAGCATTAATTGTTGGAAACTTTTAACATTCCTTTAAAGAATCCAAAAGACCCTCTAAAAACTGTTTTTAAATTCAATCTAGATCAACTAGTCAGCTAATCAACTAATCTAGATCAACTAATCAGCATGTAGTAGGATTCAGTAATAATGTTTGTCACACCTTGACCTAATTCTAAATACTAAATGTATAACATAAAAATAGTCACATTTCCACAGTCTTAAGTTATCTCAGCCCATTATCCCATCTCACTTAAAATGTGTCTTAGTAATATATGCAAAATGCCATGTTAGACAGGTGAAACGAATAAAAAATTTAAAAAAATTATTTTCAATAAAAAAATATTGAAAAATTAGCATGCAAAAGTTCATTTATTTCAGTAATGCAACTTAAAAGGTGAAACTAATATATGAGATACTCATTACATGTAAATCAAGATAGTTCAAGCCGTGATTTGTCATATTTGAGATGATTATGGCATATAGCTCATGAAAACCCCAAATCGACAATCTCATAAAATTTAAATATTACATGCAATCAATAAAACAAGAATTGTACATAGAACATATCAGACCTCTGAAAAGTATAAGCATGCATATGTACTCAGTACTTGGTTTGGGCACCTTTTGCAGCAATTATGTGGCATGGAAGCTATCAGCCTGTGGCACTGATGTTATGGAAGACCAGGATGCTTCAATAGCGGCCTTCAGCTCTTCTGCATTGTTCGGTCTCATGTCTCTCATCTT
>JAQMYJ010000017.1:11526411-11537114 GCA_030014305.1 Clarias laeviceps
TGGAGGAGAAAAAGCCAATCATAAGTAGCGCTCCTTACACCCCCCCCCCCCCCCCCTACACATGAACTTGAGGAACATCCAATTTATAATCCATATGGATTAATATGATGTTGGCCCACCATTTGCAGATATAACAGCTTCAATAACAGCTCTTCTAGGAAGGATTTCCACAAGGTTGGAACTGGTATGGGGTTGTTTTTCAGGAGTTGGGCTCAGCCCCTTACTTCCAGTGAAAGAAATCCTAATGCTTCAGCATACCAAGACATTTTGAACAATTTCATGCTCCTAACTTTGTGGAAACAGTTTGAGATGGCCCCTTCCTATTCCGACACGGATGAGCGAGTTTGGTGTGGAAGAGTCCTGACCTCAACCCGATAGAACACCTTCGATAGAAGCCAGGCTTCTGACCTCAAAATGCGCTCCTGGAAGAATGAACAAAAATTCCCATAAATACACACACAAAACTTATGGAAAGCCTTCCCAGAAGAGTTGAACTGGTATAGCTTCAAACGATGGGCCAACATCATATTAAACCCTAAATAAAAAAAGTTGTCTCTGTCTCTCATAAAACAACCTTCAAGTGCCTAATCAATGCGGCTTCAAACCAGAACATTTCACAAAAATGTCATTGTGGCCATCACTAATGCTCCGTACTATCAGATTTGCCAAACGGTTAACTATTAACTGTTTTAACTATTCTTTGACAAAATACTCTCTTCTCCATCCATGAGAGTTTTGGAATTTTTTAACCAACATGGCAAATGTTGAATGGAAGGTAAGGTGATTTCAAGGAGATCCTCCATGCAGACTCTAAACCCTTTATCCTTGATCAGTTGGTCATATCCTCACATGGGTTTTTGTATCACTTCTATGTGGATGACACTTAACTTATCCTTGCCTTCCCATCCTCAGACACTTGTTCCCACTTGTAGCTCAGCATGTATGCCAGACATCTCATAATTGATGGCAGCTCACCAGCTAAAATTTAACACCAGCAAAACTGAACTGATGTCTATCCCAGCTGATTTATCCCCATAAAGATCTCAAGCCTAGACAATTCTCACATCTTTCAATACATGCAACCTTGGGGTAATCATGGACAGTCAACGCAACGATCCCTTTCCTCCCACATGATATGCTAATGCTATTTTCACTTTTACACTATCAGAGGGATTCACCTATTTCTATGTACACTCAGATATTTGGTCCATCCATTAGCATTTTGAGGAGATGCAATTTAGAACTCAAGCAGAAAAATTTAGAACTCAAGCAGAAAATGCAGAATAAACAAAGCTCACAGATTGTTTTGAACACACAGCTTAGTCTGCACCCATAGCAAAGCAGCTAACATTCAAAAAGACATTTTATGTGATGTGCCTAACTTTTTTTCAGCAGATCTGTCTTTTCACTGAATATACATTAGTTTTCATAAATATGCAAGACCTATTGAGACCTGGCTCAAGGGAAACCAGGTTTCCCCAGGACTCCCACAGGTGTTTCAGCTGTTCACACCTCTCCACTCAGATTCATCACTCAAAAGCAAGGTTTACTGAGGCCAGGAAGAGAATAAAAAAACAAAGCATGGTTTCCATGCATCCATGCATGGTTTGTACACCGTAATAAAACCACACAGCAAAAAATATATTCATCATAATTTTTATTAATTTCAACTAAATACAGCTGGTAGAGTTCATGCTGAAATGAACCCGACATTACTCCAGGACCATGGTGCAACATAAAACAGCACAGAGACTATACAGAACTAAATGCAAAACACGAAACAAGTTTCATGATTTTTTGTTCAAACAGAGTGAAAAATTACTGCATTACTTGCATTTCTGAGGAGTGCTTTGCTTCCTGCCAGCATTCTGCATAGCACAATCAGCAGAAATATCCAGGACATTTTTAAAAAAAAAAAAAAAAAAAAAAAAAAAGAATTTTATGTCGGATTTCATGGTTTTTTGCTAGAATAGTACTGGATGAGCTGACCTCACGGTACAATAAGTATTGTTGACCTGTCTGATCAGAGAAGAGCAAGGAAATGTCTTATCTTGGACCATCTCTGGGCTTCACTTTTGCAGTGTTTCTTTGCAGGGGTGAAGCTCCATGTCCTTTCACACAACCTGGGGTAGCATTTCTGTACAATGGAATAAATAAAGTACAATGTTATGACAAGAAGTAAATGTAGAAGTAATTTAGTTCTAAAATGCATATATTACAAAATAGATTATAACAATACCCCAAAACAGACTAAGGCAAGTCCATAAATGCTCTGCAGTGATCTCACTCACTCATCGTCTATACCACTTTACCCTATATACAGGGTCATGGGGGACCTGGATCCTATCCAAGGAGCTTTAAGGCACAAGGCAGGGTACACCCTGGACAGGGTGCCAATCCATCACAGGGCACACACACTCATACACTCATTACAGGAAATTTGGGAACACCAATTAGCCTAATCTGCATGTCTTTGGACTATAGGAGGAAAATGATGTACCCGGAAGAAACCCACCAAACACAGAGGGGGGATCCAAACTCCATACACACAGAGGTGGAAACCAAACCAGCACCCTGGAGGTGCAAGGCGACAGTGCTAATCATTAAGCCACCATGCCGCCTATCTACACTATACTGCCAAAAGTATTCGCTTGCCTGCTTTCACATGCATGTGAGCTTAAGTATCATCCAATTCTTAATCCATAGAGTTTAATATGATGTTAACCCACTTTTTTCAGCTATAAGAGCTTCAACTCTTCATGGAAGTCTTTCAACAAAGGTTTATGGGAATTTTTGACCATTCTTCCAGAAGCACATTTGTGAGGACAAGCACTAAAGTTGGACGAGAAAGTCTGGCTTGCAGTCTCCGCTCTAAGACTCCTATCCCTATCGGGTTGGGCCAGTCAAGTTCTTCCACACCAAACTCGCTTATCAATGTCGTTATGGATCTTGGATATGGATTTGTGCACTGGTGCGCAACAGTCATTTTGGAACTGGTGTTGGTGTCACCAGTGTCTGACCTCACAAATTTGCTTCTGGAAGAATAGTCAAAAATTCACATAAACACACTTTGGAATCTAAACAAGTGTAAGCTTTTGAAAGTGATCAGTGGGCGCCGGTGTGAGCAACTTTATTTCGATTATAAACCTAAATATAATCTGGTTAATAATCTGGTTTTTCACAAAAAGTGGCATCTTAGGCAAAGCATATGCAATGCAATGCAATATCAGTAATAATGACAGCATAGGACTACTGAATTTCAAAAATACAGCTGCTTTAATGGAAAACAACATGCTCAGTGCTGTGTGTAGCTTTACTTCATGCTCAGTGCGTGACAGTATGTGCAACTTTATTTCAATCATACATCTAAATATAATATGCAATGGAATATCAGTAATAATGCCAACATGGTACAAGTATCTATCTAAAATATAGCTGCCTTTTTGAAAGCAGAAGTGCGCTTTATAATGATTTAAAGTTATAAGAAAATACACTTACTGATCACGTAGTTTATCTTCTACTGGATGACTGGATCAATTCATTCTTCAAAATGCCACTGTTCTCCATAAGTGTCACAATCGTCAGGTCCAAATGATCTTCCAATTAAAAAAAAAAAAAAAAAAAAAACAGTACTTCCAGTAGATTTATACAACACCTCTTTTTCTGTTAGCAAGATTCCTACCTCTCTGTATAAGAAATATATTTTGTTTCTTCATTCAAGCCCTTTTTTTCTCTGTAGGTCACAAGCATGCCTAAGCACATCACTCTGCTTAAACAATGCAGCAATTAGCGCTTATTTACAGTACATCTGAATTGGGTCACTTACATACAATCTGACTGTGACTGGAGCGCTGAGCCCTCTGGGTGGGCTCTGGAGCACGTGGAGATGAGAATCTGACATATGGTTGTTATTTATTTTTAATCATATTTGAAAACTAGCATTGTTTTAACATTAATCGTCTTGGAAAGAAAACTATCTACCATTTATTTTCACATCTTTCTAGGTTGGTACCTCATTGACAAAAACACATGCAAAGAGAAAAAAACCCTGTTTTATGTTGTCTACAACATCGTCGACCCCTAAAGGTTAACACACATGCTTGCCTACAAAGCCAGAAGCAGACCAGTAGCCACCGATCCTAAAGCATAAATCACACCCAGGACTACACCATGCTTTTTCCAATCCTCTAACACTACTCAACTTGATACACCATCTCTCAGGGTATCAAAAAACGGTATGAATCTTCTCAGACTTGTCTGTTGATCTCACTGTCTTTCAGCACTAATCAGTGTCTCCCCAGTCACTGCTGTGCATGTGAATGTGTTATGAAAGAAGAGCAACATGCAGTGATTTGTTTTTTTGTGGAATGTGTCCCTCTTGCCGGAACAAGTGACTTATTGAAGATTTGAATATCCATAAACAAAATTTGGACCAATACCCTAAGGAAAGTAAAAGTTTATTGAAGAGAATAATTACCGATTACAAGACATGGATTCATCACTATGAGTCTAAGAGTCCTCAATCGCCGACAATGAGAAAGTTCAAAAGTCAACCAGTTGAAAAATTGCTGCTTAAAGTTTTCTGAGATTCACCATTCAATGGTGCTCATTACAGTGCGGTGCTTATTGAAGAACTAATGCCTAAACATCAGATTAAATGCAGTCATGGGCTCATTGACGCCCATGGGGAGTGAAGGCTGCCTGTGTATTCCAATCCAATAAAAGAGCTTTTGTAGCTAAAATTGCTAAAAAAGTTATTTGAAAGAAAGGTGTCTGAACACAGCGCTTCACAGTTTGTAGCATATGGGGGGCTGCATACAACTGGCATGTAAGAATCAGAAATGGATAATAATGCAATGGAAGAAGGTGACCTGGTCTAATGAATCACGTTTTTTTTACATTATGTCGATGGCCGGGTGAATATGAATCACTTACCTGGTAAAAAGATAGGATACATTATGCAGAGGCGGACCATGGACAGTGTTCTCTTCGGGAAACCATAAGTCCATTCATGTGGATGTTACTTGGACCTACCTAAACACTGTTGCTCACCATGTACAGTACAGTACACCCCTTCATAGAAATGATATTCCCAGTTTGCAGTCGCCTCTTTTAGCAGGATGTGCACTGCTACATTGCAAAACTTGTGCAAGAATATTTTGAGGAACACGACAATGAGTTGACTTGGCCTCCAAATTCTCAATCTGTGGGATGTGCTGGAAAAAACAGTGCAATCCATAGAGGCCTCACCTCGCAACTTACATGACTTAAAGGAACTGCTACTGACGGCTTGGGGCAGATACCTTCAGAGGTCAAGTGGATTTCATCAGTTGATGGTCAGAGCTGTTTTATCTCAGAATAACCACTGACTACAGAAGAGAAAGTTACAAGTCTCACCTAATTCTGCATCAAATGCAAATTTTCCCACTCTCACAAACATTCAAATAGGCAGTTATTGTTAAACCATTTTTATGTTTTAAAATACAAGCTTTGTTTTTTTTTAGCTGTAATGTTGTAATCAGGAACATGACACAAATGCACATAAACAGATTTAAGGTTGTGATTGTAGTTTACACAAAAATTATTCAATAATAGAATATAAATTTAATTTTAACTGTTCACAGTTGATTCACTCATGTATAAACACACATTTAGGAGTGCATCAAGATTTTTTGTTACAATTCATACATTTAATTAATTATAAATAATAATGAACTACATCTAATGTTGATATCTATATCTAAATGTAGACATTGAATGAAACTGATAGATTTGTTTCCTTGTGCCCTTAACCCTGAAGTCTTACCTCCACAAAAGCAGCGACCTCCTGCAGAACCAGGTTCCACTCTAATTGGTCCTCTGTGTTAAAGCGCTGTGTGTAGTCTTCAATCTCTTCAGAAAGCTCCTGCACAAGCATTGAGCCTTATTATATATTTTGAGCGCTACCACTACTAATGCAGATAGTGTGAGGGGAGCAAAATTAACACTGCATTGCACTAATGCTGCCACAGAAGATGCAAAATGTCACTATATTTAAATCAATGTCATGCAGAAATGGCCTACAGTTGACCAAAAATTACCTTGACCAAAACTTTCACCAAATCCATCTTGTTGAGCAGCAAACACACCACAATGAATCGCGCATAGTACCGCAACTTCTTTACCACCAACTCGGGCCTAAGGGGAAAAAGCAAGGAGAGAGTAAAGAAGACGTTTGGGAAAGAGAGAATAAGAAGGTAGGGGAAGAGATGGTGTTAAATGAAATAAACAAAAAACAGTAGAGAAAACTGGGCAAAGGAGGCCAGGAGAGAGAGAGCCAAAGAAAATGGCAAAGAATGAGAGATGGGGGAAAAGAGACACAGGGAAATGAGAGTTGACCACAAGAGCATCAAAGGGACAGATCAATAGCGATCAAGAAAAATAAGTATGAGGGCCAAAAGAGCAAATTTCTATTCTTACTGAAAAACACAATGGGCAGTCTGGTGATGGGACATAGGAGAGAAAACGTATGAACTTTATATATGAATATAATAAACTCTGCATCTCTTTCCTCCAACTATTATTCTAACAATTGCTTATGTCATTAGATTTTTTTTAAACATGAAATAAATGTGAAATCATATGTACTGTATATGCTCTCAACCTGTGAAACCACCAGTATTTATCTAGTCAGGGTCATGTAAACAGGAGTGCCTTTTTATGTCTCACAGCAGATTGGAGGAATTCTTTTCTCAATCATTTGGTTAGTTTTGGCTATTAACAAATCTACTTTAAATGAGTGACATTAAATAAATAAATGTTAGCATGGCCATCCTGTCAGGTGAAACCATTTCAACATTCCCAGGATATACAAAGTTTACCCTTAATCTGGTGCAAACTACTATTCCCACAGCCAAAATTACTGAGATCACATTGTGCCTCATTCTGATTTTTCTCAACTTTAACTTAAGTTTTTGAATAGTATTGTTATAATTGCACATTTATCTCTCCCACATGAGTGGCTTGTTCCTTATGACCAGAGTTAGTTCTTTATAGCATGGATTCCACAAGGTTTTGGAAACATTCCTATGGCCCAAGTTAACACAACTGCTTCACATAACTGCTGCACAACTATGTTGCAAATCTCACATTCTACCTCATCCAAAGCATGCTCTACTGGATTCAGGTCTAGTTTCTGGTGAATAGACCTTATGGTAAAAACATTGTTGTGTTAATGGAAACATTTTTAAAAGACTTGTGCATTGTGACATGCAGTATTGGATAACTTCTGGCAGGAATACATATGGTCAGAAACAATACTCAAATAGCAAATGGCATGATGTACAACAGCTATTATTTATTACATGTGGGAGGAGAGCAAATGCATAAACTCACTGATGTTCACATCAAGCGGGGGAGTTGCTGATTATAAAAAAGACTTTTCTTTTAGTAAGGTCACATCCTTGATGAATGTGCAAGGGCACATGTTTTCTTGTTTTAGTTAAGGACTTTAAAGCACATGCTGAGTCATGGAAAAAAAAATCTATACCCTCTCTTTGAAGTCCATGCTTTTATTTAACATAGAAGAGATATGGTCATTCAGTACATTCAGGTAGTCAGCTGAACTCATTTTTATTATAATATTATGACATCATTTTGCTGAGCCTAGACCTGACCAAACTGAAGCAACACCAGATCATAATACTGCATCCAGAGGCTTGTAAAGTGGGCACTCTGCATGATGGATCCATCGCCTCATGCCCTTCCCTTCATACCTTGACACACCCATCACTCTGTAATACGATAAATCTGGACTCATCAGACGGCATGACCTTTTTTTAAACTGCCCCCTGAAGTCTAATCATTATGTTCCCTAACAAATTGAAGCCTTTTTTTTTTCCTGGTTAATCTCACAAGTAGTCTTATTCTTACACAGCTCATTAGTCCTAATCCTATGAGTTCTCTTTACATTGTGTATGTATGTGTGCATGTGTGAAAATACTCTTACTTTCATTATTAAACATTTTTAAAAGCCAATTATTTATGACACGGTTTACCAAGCACTTAAGCTATCTTCAGTCACAATTTTTTTTGTGACTGAAGATAGCTTTTTCTTTTTTTTTTTTGCATTTCTTCCACAACGTGGCTAGGCTTCGTAACATGTGCAAATACAGATTTTGTGCATGAGCATCTACCTTACACAAAAGATGAGCATTAGTGTAAATAAATATATAATACATAAACTGAATATATACAATTTTAATCCATGCTGTTGTTTTAACAAGTCCATTCTCACCTGTCCTCCTTGTTGACCTGGTAGTAATATGAGCGCTGGCGAATGGCTGAGTAGAAGGAAAATGCTTCATTTAAGTAGCTTGTTTCTGAGGTACGGAGGCTAAGGGAAACAATCATCAGCACATTCTGAGATTTAACAGTGAACAAATCAAGAGGCTTTCAGGAAAGGCAGCCTTACTAGTAGTGGTAGTAAAGCTGGCCGATTTTGGAGGCCACCTCGCCAATCTGCCACCTCTTGAGGCCATATCGATTGTCCAAGACCTGTCTGTTCTCCCAATTATCACACAAACACAAACTATGAAGGTACACATAGTGACAAAAATACTTATGAGTGACCAGAATATATTTTTAGTATTCTATTTAAACATTCTCATTAATTACATAAACAGTGGTATCTCGGCATGCGAATTTAATCCATTCTGGAGGCAAGCACTTAAGGTGGAATTTCGTATTGCAAAACAAATTTTCCCATAGGAAATAATGCAAATGCAGATATTCTGTTCCAGCCACCCAAAAATATTACCAAAATTATCCAACATAATAATATTTTTGTATATTCAAAAAATCTAAACATTTAGAAAATTTGAAACAAATAGACATTAAACCTCACTTAAGCTTAATTTATGGTTCCTCTTGTCACCGACTGCTTTAAAAAATTATACTGAACCCTTTTCTTCTTGCTACCATCCTTGATAACATTCTTGGGACCCGTGCTATGTTACTAAATATTGGAATATTATATTATTATAATAATATACTTTTTTTATTACTTTAAATGATTACTTTGAATTAATGGCTGACCTGTGCTGTTGCTGAAATTTCCAAAGTTTGGTGTAGACATCAAAGGTACGGCCAAAATAGGACTGCCACTGTTTGTGTCCATATTGAGGGAGATCTCTAAAAGAAAAAAAGAAAGAAAGAAAGAAAATGAAAAAACAACATGAGTGTCTACCACACATACATTAATTACTATGGAGCATATTTCGATTATGAACCATATAGACACGAACAAAGTAGTGGATCACATGTCAACACAGCTTGACTTCCTAATAAAAATAAGTCTTGATTCTAACTGCAGGGTCAAACTGTTGGCCAAGAAAACAAGCAAAGAAAAAAAGAAAGAAAACAATGAAGGGAATTGCAGGAATTGGGTAACATTATTAAATCCCTGAAATACGGGGTAAACCATAAACTTTAAAGATGTCGTCATCAGAAACAAAAGAAAAATGAATGAATGACCTTGATCAGATAACCACTTACACTCTTGGTTCATCATAAAACATGAAAAATTGCAGCTCAAAAGGAAAATATTTCCACATGTACAATGTGACAAAAACGCAAAAGATTGAGACTAAACAGCTGTTTGGCCATAAGAAAAGGTTAATAAAAAATTAAATAGAAAAAGCTTCAATTTGCTATGCTCAAGATTGGACTACAAAGCAACATATAAAGGTCATGCATGGGTCATCCTAATTTACCAAGACAATGGGTGTGTCATGGTAGGAAGTAAAGGGTATGATGTGATTTAATATACATGCCATATACATGCCATACTCATGCGCCAGTCTAGCCCTGCAATCTTTGAGGACGTTGTGCCTGGCTTGCTTGCTTCAAGGATGTCACGCATGAGCCACAGCCTGGCTTTGATGATGGAGAGTTCTGGTCTGGCTTCGGTCAGAGGCCCACAAGGCAGCTTTCCCTGTCTTGAGCCCAGTTTCAGTCCTCTTGGAAATGTTCAAAGCTTCTTTCGAAAATCCGGAACACCACCCAGTTCTTGCCCTACTCCTATGCCCTGTTCCAGCCTGGCTGTTATGCCTTGTTAAGAAGCGTAGTAAATAACTTTGCTCACCACAGCCTTGGCATTGAATGGCCAATTGACAATGAATGATGTAGTGCACCTGTGGAAGTGCTTTGGAAGCTGTGCCTTCAGGAGGTTTTGTCATATCGTTCCAACAGACTCCTTCATGTGGGTCTAGGAAGTTTAGCTCAAATTCAAACTGCAACTCCTGTCAGCCACTATTCAGAGAACGGTAACTTCCTGGTTTCTCTGACTCATTGCACCAGTTTTCTGTTTCTGCTCAATTTATATCATAATTTAAACTCTATTTATATATATCATAATTTAAACTGTCCGACACACAAATACAAATACAAACATACACACATGATTTAGCACACAGAAAACATCCTCCAGAGGTTAGCAGAAACCATAGCAGCATAAGATTCATTGGTAGTCCCTTCCGGATACTGTGAAACAAAGATAGGTCCCATCATTAGGGTTTAAAGGCCCTGCTGCCCTGCTGTTTAATTCTAAGTTTTTCCTCGTAAGGAACACTTTCAAATGGCTTTGCCAAAATCAGGTCGACAATATTAGCACTGTCTGCCATCGTGTGCAGTTTCACCCACGACGCTAGCCTAGCCTACTATAT
>JAQMYJ010000017.1:11651130-11665581 GCA_030014305.1 Clarias laeviceps
AAATCCTACAATGTGATTTTCTGGATTTTTTTTCTTATTTTGTCTCTCATAGTTGAGGTATACCTATGATGAAAATTGCAGGCCTCTCATCTTTTTAAGTTTGAGAACTTGCACAGTTGGTGGCTGACTAAATATGTTTTTGCCCCACTGTATGTCTGTACAGTGTGTCTGTATGTCTGTCCAGCCAGATTTTGTTACAGCATCACATAAAACTTTTTGAATTTTATGAAACTTTGCCGTTCCTTAGGTATTTGCCTGATGTTAAACCTACACAAATTAAATCAATAAATGTTATGTAGAAGGGAAGTTATGTGCCAGATTATAAACATTCCTGAAGTAACTTTGCCATTCCTTATGAATTTGCCTGGCGCCACATATGAAATCAATGTGTAGAAGGGAAGTTCAGGGATTAGTTATTAATGATGGGTCATTCATGAACGATTCGTTCTTTTTGAACGAGTCTTTAACTCAGAAGAACGAGTAGTCACGGAGAGTGATTCGTTCATTTTCTACTGGGCGCACATGCACAAAACATAGCAAAACCTCGTAGGTAATGTACAGGAAACAGGAAAGAGTAGTTACCTTTGAGTCTTAGGTCCGATTCGTTCGTTCTTTTGTCACATGACTCCCATAGACGCTATGCAGTGTAATAGATTCAAAAGAACGAACGACTCGGACCAGAAGATATGAGAGGTGAGCTGCTCATTCTGTTTATAATAATATGTCCTTAGCTGCATTGTAATATTTTCATTACTGGAACTATAGCCAAACTTTTTCGGACCCTGGTGGCGACAGTGCTAACCACTACACTGAAAAGCCTTCCCAGAACAGTTGAAGCTGTTATAGCTGCAAAGGGTGGGTGGGTCGTATTTAACCCAATCGATTAAAAATTTTATGTTACTTAAATTCATATGCATTTTAAGGTAGGCGAGCGAATACTTTTGGCAATATAGTGTGTGTGTGTGTGTGTGTGTGTACAGGGCCAGCCAAAAAAAAAATGTATACACACTTGAGGAAAAGAACAATATTATAATGTATATAATATAATATATATTATTAATAATATTAACAGTATTATCATAATATTATCATATATAATGTTATTTATGTGTGTGTGTGTGTGTGTGTGTGTGTGTGTGTGTATAACCACTGAGCCTTGGTGCTGATGTAATCTTTCACTGTAGGATTTTTTTTTACGTGTCCGTTTTATCAATTCCGGTGGTTGATTTCACTCTGCAGATCTGCCTTTCTATGCTGATGGTTATATGACGCTAAATTTTGAATACATTTTGGAACGCTAGCCTAGCTAATGATGCTACGCTACACCCGGCATTATAGGTGATAGAGGAGAACTATCATTAATGCGGCAATATATAAAGGTCTGAATAACAGTGCTTAGATAACGTAAAAGTATTGCTTGCCTCCTGCATAAAATGCTCTGAATGCTTTGAATGACAAAGACCGGCAGAGTAACTAACTAGAGCTCTTCATGACCCTGTGTACACATAGTAAATCAATGATGCCTGCTAAATCGAGCTTGTGTTGCCAAAGAAAGACTGTAATGATAATCTCTTACCTTATACAGAAACAGTCTGTTCAGAAGCAGAAACCCAAAACACTTATGTTTTTTCCCAGTACCAGGTCCGTCAGTGTACTGCTGTTAGGTAAAAAATCTTTTCCCCCCTTCTCGTTAATCTGAATGAAACAGAGCAACGCCCTTTATGCTTCTCTACCGTTCCCCTCCTCCACAATGACAATTAATACCTACCAAATCCTCACATCCTTATCACACATTTCACTGGTATAATCTGTTTAATTATAATCAATAGCAAACCAATTAACAGCATATAAACAGTGTGCAGATAATTGATAAATTAATTAATATATATATATATATATATATATATATATATATATATAGAGAGAGAGAGAGAGAGAGAGAGAGAGATTAGAAAAAAAAGAATTCTCTTTGCCCTTTTGAGCTATACAGTGCCACCATGCAGATCAATTAATCAATTGATAAAGTAATAAATGAATAATTCTTTAGTAAGATTTATCCTGATCAGAGCATAAAGTGTGAGAATTGCCAGATACCAGTCCATTGCAAGCACACACTTTGTTTATGGTGGGGAATGCAGGGTCAGTTTGTGTGTGGTTGGGTGAAGTAGCAGCAGTTGTGTGGAACTGCTCGCCCACACACCGTTGGGGGCAGTGTAACACACTCGCAGGACAGCGCCATCCGTTCCTTCCGCTTGCATGCACTCACAGATGCCTATGACTGGTTGCAGAGCCCTGATTAATGTGAGAGCACTCACCCATCCCACCCTCACTGGAAGAGCTTGGCCAATGAGCTCTTTTTAGTCCCTCGGCTGCGAGAGGCTCCAGCATCACCCGAGAATCGAACTAGGGATCTCCAAATGATAGGGCAAGCCACTCAGCCGAGGTGATCTTGCACTTAAAAGTGATCTTGAGTACACAAGAGATCAAAGCATAACATCAAAGTGGCGAATGGTCCACACCTTTCTCACCCAGTAATCTTGGGAACAAGCTGGATAAATTTGATGACAAAAAGATAAAGGCCAAGGCATTTTCAATGTCGCTAATCATTGTTGCTACATTGCAGTGCATCTCTGGGTAGACAAAATATGTGCCCACTTAATGGCACGGTTTTATCGGTCAGTCATTCATGCTAATAAATATAAGTGGTGTATGTCCTGCCACAAATGTCAGCTGGGTAATCTGCCAGCCACTCCGAACAGAACATTGTAACCTCTTTCCCCTTTTGTGTTGATAGGACAGATCAATATATATATATATAGACGTCGCTGTCAAGCTGTCATTGTGGCAAATGGTGGAAACACCGGCTACTGACATTGTCAATTTTTGTTATTTGGGGCTATCCCTGTTATTGTCTAAATTTTTGGGGTAATAAATATTAAACTAATGAAAATGGTGTTTTTTTTCTCATACATTATTAGTAATATCAAAGGGAACTTCTACTTATTTCATTCAAATTCAGATCAAATAAGAAAAGCACTCATGTAAATAACAATATCCCTATATACACTATAATGTCAAAAATGAATGGATGTCTCACATTACATAATATGAACGTTAAGCAGTGCTAGTGCACAATGAGGCATTATTGGACCAAGTATTGGGAGGTATGACAGAAACAGAGGGTAAATAAATTAAATATTGTATGATTTTGTATCCCAAATTGGGACAATTACTGAAAGAAAAAATGCTCCCAGTTGCTCCCAACTGAGAAAAGTAGCACTAGCAGATTCTCATGTTGCTTCCCATCTCTATGATAACGTTTTTTTCACGTAGTAAGTCACATGGAAAATGGGAGAAGTTGACTATGAGGATTTCCACAAACCCTGTTGGAACATGCAACAGAAAATGCACCTTAACTTCCCCAAACACAGGGAGGCAGTCCCAATTGCTCTGGTGAAGGCAGTGGCAGTGAGAGGTAATTCAACTTTGGTCCCAAATTATCTTTCATCAGTCCAGAGAGCAGATCTTGCCAAATTGCAGTCTAAGTTATCTGATGTGTTTTACCTGTTACTGTAAAACAGCCCAATCATGCAAGAAGTGTGTTAGACTGGTGCAGGACATGTATGAGAGCTGTTGTAGCAAGAGCAGGGAACAGGTGGAGGAAAATCTAGAAAGATGGAGGTATGCTCTGGAAAGCAGAGGAATGAAGGTTAGCCGCAGCAAGACAGAATACATATATGTGAATGAGAAAGACCCAAGTGGAATGGTGAGGCTCCAGGGAGCAGAGTTAAAGCAGGTGCAGGACTTCAAGTACTTAGGTTAGCGGTCCGGGAGTGTGGAAAGGAGGTGGAGAGGTGTGTGCAGGCAGGTTTGAACGGTATCAGGTGTGTTGTGTGATAAAAGAGTATCAGCGAGAATTAAATGAAAGGTGTTCAAGACTGTGGTGAGACCACCGATGCTCTACGGGTTAGAGACAGAAGAACTGAAGAAAAGACGGGAGACAGAGCTAGAGGTACTGTAGCAGAGCTGAAGATGTTGAGGTTCTCTTTTTTGTCCATCAGAGGGACAACCCATGTCAGATGTTTTGGAGATTAAGTCAGAGAGGCCAGATTGAAGTGGTTTGGACAGAGGAGAAATTGTGAATACTGTATATCGATAGAAGAATGCTGAGGTTGAAACTGCCAGACAGGAGATCTAGAGCTATGCCTAGAGGAGATTTATGGATGTAGTACAAGAGGACATGAAATTAGTTGTTGTGAGAGAAGAGGATGCAGAGGATAGGGTTACATGGAGGCAGGTGATTCGCAGTGGCGACTCCTGAAAGGGAACAGCTGAAAGACAAAGAAAAAGAAGCAGAAGAATCATGCTGGTACTCAAGACTGTCAGGGCTGTCCATTTTTGTGTAGTGCTCTAGCTAATAGTGGCTCACATTTATCCAACCATGGATTACTGGCAACTGAGGATTACTGGCAAACTTCCTTGTTAAAAAATATCAAGGAAAAAATGGCTTTCTCTACCCTGTTCTGTTTGCACCATTTGTTACACTTCTGCTTAGGATTTTTGGGATATGGGTTACATTTTCAAGATTGATGGCTCTGGTGTTACAGTCTCATAGCATAAATGCCACTTAATATTAATATTAGGAATATTAAGATAAAATCACTGTTTGGCCCCACAGAACTTAATCAGGCAACAATCCTCTATACTCTAGTGTCAGTAATAACCTCTAGAGGGCACTCTGTGCCCATTAACTCTGTGTTTTTAGTCTCCTTGTGTGTGTTGGGATTTTAGGTTGACTTTGTGTTTCACTGTCTCTTTTGTCCAGTTCTGCTCACAAGTTTCTTGTTTATCTCCCTGATTAGTGTCTCTATTTAAGCTCCAATGCTGAGTTAGCCTGGGTCTTACATCTGTTCAGTTCTGTTTAGTTTGCATTTAATTTCTTCGCTGGTTAAAATATGTTCTTTTGTTCATGTTCCAGATCCTGTTTATGTTTGTTATTATTAAAGTCTTAATATCTTTTGGTTACACTGTGCCTGTAGTCCAATTCCTTAAAGCATCCTGGTATAATGATTTTTATAAAGAACTGTTAAAAGTAGTTAGCTCTTCACTCAGCAGTGGGTATCTTCCACAATCTTTTAAATTAGCAGTTATTAAACCACTAATTAAGAAACCTGACCTTGACCACTGTCAGCTGTCCAACTACAGGCCTCCTCTTTATTTAGAAGATCTTAGAAAAGGTAGTAGTGCAGCAGCTATGTTCATATCTACGTCGGAATAGCATACACAAACTGTATCAGTCAGGATTTAGGTCTCATCACCGTACAGAGACTTGTTAAAGTAGTACTGTAAATGACCTCCTAATAGCCTCTGATCAGAGTTGCTCTCTTTGCTTGTGTTACTTGACCCTAGTGCTGCTTTAGACAAAATTGATCATAATATGCTCCTTCATATATTCGAAAATGTAGTAGGAATTAAGGGAACAGTCCTCTCCTGGACTTTCCAGTCTTTCATTCAAAGCTCATGTAGATAATATTACCAGGATAGCATTCTTTCATCTCAGAAATATTGCCAAGATAAGGAATATTTTCTGTGCTTTTAGTTTAGTTTGTGCTTGTATCAACTCTAGGTTGGATTATTTTAACACCTTACTGTCTGGATGTCCAACTAGGTGCACAAACAAGCTCAAGGTTGGTCCAGAATGCAGCAGTGAGAGTTCTCACTAGAACCAGAAGATGTGAACACATCACCCTATCTTCTCCACACTGCATTTGCTGCCAGTGAAATTTGGCATCAATTTTAAAATACTACTAATGGCCTATAAAACACTAAATCTCGCACCACAGTACCTGAGTGAACTGCTAGTGTCTTACGGTCCTCCACATCTAATTTGATCAAAGGATGCAGGCTGCTTGTCAGTACTGCGTATTATGAAAGTTACAGCAGGGGGTAGAGCTTTTTCTTATAAAGCCCCAAAGTTATGGAGTAGCCTTCCAATTAATGTTGGGACTCACACATAGTCCCAATGTTTAAGACTAGGCTGAAACCCTAGTTATTTAGCCAAGCGTTTTGTTAATAGATTTGCTTTGGATAAAGGAGCAGATCAGGGTGACTCATGGATGTAGAGTATTATGGTTTGTTACAATGAAGTGACTGGTTGCTTTACTTCCCAGGGAGCTCTCATGTCTGTGTTTCTTTTTTGTTTTGCTGTCATAGTTATGCCTGTCGGAGTCTCTGCTTGCACTCTGCACTAAATATACATTCACCTTATACTGTACATTGTGTGACTGTGACCATACCTAACTGCTATCTCTCTCTCTCTCTTTCTCCCTGTCTCTCTCTAACAAGCTACACATGCCACTCCTGAGATGCCAGTGATCAAGACCCTCAGCTTGCTCAATAATTTCTTTTGATTCTGTAAACCTGCTTTACGACAATGACCATTGTTAAAAGCGCTATACAAATAAAATTGAATTGAATTAAATTGAATCTATAGAAAAGCTGATAGTAATTCCCGGTCGATTTATTTATCTCGCCACCCTTATAGAAGATAACAAAGTAACGTAGAAAAAATGCACACCAATAATATGCAGAAGTGATGAATTTATAAGTTTTTCAAAGTCAAAATGGGGGAAAAAATTATTTAAAGTCAAACAACTATAATATACAGTATAAGACTTTTATTATTTTATAATAAATGTTTGTTTTTGATTTTTTAATAATAAACAAACATAACTATATCAGATCAGCGAAAACAATGTTTTACTGCCCTTATTTGTTCATTAAAATAACCAAATTTGGCTACTAGATTATTCATGTACAGGTTTTTTAAACAGATAAGTGCAACATTTTTTTTTATCTTTTCTAAAAATCCTTAATTCTTTGTTATAATTGGATATGTAACTAAAAATTTTAAACTAGCTGCTATAAAATCCCTAATTTAAAAAACCTGACCTCAACCGATGCCAATTATACACAATATCTAACCTCCTCTTCATTTCCAATACTTATGCTTGTACTTACATAATGTAGGCTGTAACGTATCAGTCAGGATTTAAACAGACACATATATCTCAACAGACACAGTGCTGGTTAAAGTGGTAAATAACCTACAACTGATTTTTGTTCAGGGTTGGGTCTTCTTGCTTATATTGCTTAACCTTAGTGCAGGATTTGATACTTTATTTTCCATGCTAGAAAGTTTTAACATTAGCTCTCCTGGTTCATGTCTATTTGACTGTCTTATTTGACTGATTTTGAGTTTTCAGTTTGCAGAATTAACGGATGACTTTTCTACTCATAATAAAGTGTGCTCCAAGGTTTTTTTTTTTTTGTTTCTATATATGCTTCCTTTGGGTAATATCTTTGATAGAAATGGTAACAGTTTCCAGTGTTGTGCTGATGACACATTTGTATATTTCAGTTGTATATTCTTAGTTGTATGTAGTGTGAAAAGGCATTCTGCAAAGGCATTACATAGTAACTAACAAGTAAGTATGAAATAAAGAAGCTCCAGTACAGTAAGTCCAGAATAGTTCAGTAGGATAGTTAATAGCAGGATAGTTCTTACTGGAATCACCCCTAGCTTATCCACCTTGCACTGGCTCTCAGTAAAATCTCATAAATTTTAAAATACTACTATTGACCTATAACACTGTTAAAGGTCTTGTGCCACAGTACCTGCTAAATTGCAAGTGTTCTAGGAGCTTAGTAGTTATAGGGGCATGCTATTTTTTGGTACATTGTTTAATGAAAATTGTAGCAGGGACAGAGTTTTCACTTACAAACCCACTCATTTATGGCATAGCCTTTTTTATGGCATAGCCATAGTGTTTGTGACGTTAGTGACGTAAATCAAGCGTCAACATTTGTTTGTTTAGTCCAGCTTTTTGTGAATATTTTTAGCTGATATAGCAGATATGGAGGGTCCATGAACATTGAGTTTTTGGGGAAACTGATATGTTTGGATGCTCATTCTCACAAATTCACTCAGGTTTGTTGATAAGCAAGTGGCTGGCAGTCTTACATCTCAGGGTGCTCTTATGTTTCCTTCTGGCCTTCCTTTTCTCTTTTGAGAATAACTAGTCGTGTTTCTCCCTCTCTCTCAAAAACATAGCGTGCCAGGGTTAAAGGGTGTGGTTGGCAAACTGGCTCCCTGCATTCTACTCCAACAGAAGTAGACTGTCATGTGTGAGGTTAAGAGTGTGACCCCATGTAACACACTCTTATGAAAAGCCGACCGCACAGCTATGCTCCAAGCGATGTTCCCTGCTCAGCACACTATGGAGGTCAACCGGGCATTACATGTACAGTGTTAAAGCTGGGACCTAATGCAGCAATGCCCTGTTCTAGCAATGCAATGCCCTGTCCCAACAATGCCGTGCCTTATTATTGCCTTTCATGACTTGCCATGCCATGATACCCTCCCAGGGTACCATGTTCTAGCCAAGGTATGCCCTGTTCTGCTCCAGGCAGCAAGTTCTGCTCAGTGCGTTGTTGAGGTCAAACTGGCAGCCTTCATTCTTTGCTGCCTGTGGATGTCAACTCATCAATCTACACAGTCCAGCTCCTTTCAGGTTTTGACAAGGTGACCTCTCACACCAGGTGCCAGTCATTTCATGCCATATCCCAGTCAGAGCCACCCCAGGGAAGCAGACTGACAGGGATTAGTCAAGTTTCTGCTGTAGTCAAGGGAGGTAACAGCCACCTCAATCGGGGTGTAAAATATAAACCAGCAGAAAATAACTATTATCAATATAAACCACCCTGTCCTAAACAAACACACATACAGTATAAGCATAAAAAAGAAAGAGCAACTTTTGTATTTAAACAGAAAACAGAAAGTTCAAAATACTACTCAGTCTAGCACAATGTATCATGCTATTATGAGCTGTATGCCTTGTTTTGATCCTGTGTACTTTGTGTGTGCAGGAAAATGGAGTGCACTAAATGCAAGAAGGAGAAAGTAGTTTATAGGTTAAATAGAGTATTAAGTTTTAGATTTAAATATGATATGTACAAACATTAAATTACAAAGTTTGTTAACCAGTTCAGATTTTTTTCCTGTAAAGGATTGTGAAACACCCTGAGCACAGGCAACAATTGATGAATGAAACATAATAACTTTTGATCAATTTAAATTTTAGTTATAAGTTATGGTTATGTTAATCTGCTTTCTAATTCTATGGTTAATGCAATGCCTGTTGTTTTGTAGACATACTTTAATTTAAATATTTTTTGTAGAACACCAGCCTCTTCAAATGTGGTAAATTTTATCTTTCTACGAAATTCTCGCTCTGTGCTAGAATACATAATTTTTTTTCTCAATATTAAATCTATGCGATTTTTAGGGTGACCCCCCCCACCTCTTGTCATAAAAACTCCATTCCCGAATGAGCTGCACAATTTGCCACCTCTTTCAAATTGTTGATGAACAAAACGATGAACGGTACAGGAATAGTTGTGCGCCAAAATCCACATTATAAGTCAATGGGGCAAATTTGGGCGTCTTTTCTGCCCCAGGGGCAAAACTTATACCCTCTTGCGGGGTATGTTCTGACACAGCTTGCAGGCCTCTTCAAATCTCACTCTGCGCATCAATTCGTTAAAGTTGGTCTCAATGTTAAGTCTATGGGATTTTTTGCCCGGTTAACCGCCCACCCCTTAGAAAAATCATAGCACCCCATTCCCAAATAAGCAGCACGATTTGACACCTTATTCATGGGTCTACGACAAACGGCCTGGGACTAGTTACGTGCTGAACTTTTGTATGGAAGAAGAAAAAGAAGAAAAAAAAATAAGCCTGTGAGATAACAATAGTAGTGCTTTGCTTCGCAAGCACCACTAAATATAAACCCAATACACTGATGCAGTGAGTAGCTTTCTTAAACAACCATGTCAAAAGTATAGACTGTAGATCACTGGAAAAAGGTCATGTGGATAATTCAAAATTTCTCCTGTTCTCCTGTAGAATTAAAACATGTATTAGACATACAATGTTTAAAGAATAGACTCACCTTTTTTTATTGGAGTTCTTCTTTCCATTTCATATGAAAAAGGCTTTTTGACATCCAAAGTTTTGGTAATTTCCAATACTTTATTTTCCTGGCTTTTAGTATTAGCTTTTCTGCTTTGTTGTTCTGTTATCTTATGCACATTATCAGTTTCCCAAATGGGTTCTGGTCTGAATTTCAAAAACTCATTTTTATCCATGGTATTTGAGGTGCTATGGGTAACTAGACAATTATCTCTGTCTGTAGCAAAGGTTGTTTTTGGTTCCTCCTCATGTACAATTCTGTGCATATATGATTTGCAATCAGAACCTTTATCTGTTATATCTGTTGCTTCTTTTGAAACTGAGAAATTGATGGGTAAGACATTATCTTTCTCAATGGCAACAAATGGATTTAGTGGCTTCTTTGGTACTGGTGGTGGAGGGCCTTTAATTTTTGCCTTTTTTTCCAAAATGGGTCTTATCTGAGATATGTCAGATGCTTCTTGTTCAGGGAGATAATTTACTATTTTTGCCAAGAGGTCCAGGTCTTCACCATGCAAATCTGAATAAATTGCAGGGTGAACTTTAGGCTGAACAGGGTTAAAATCTCCTGTTATACACGTGTAAGAGGGTGAGTCTACTGTGCCTTGATAAAAAGACAACATATCTAGATTTGGAGTGGAACTGTAAAAGTCATCAGTAACATAGTGTAGTGCTGACTCTCTCCTTCCCATTTTAATGTTTTTGTGTAGAAGATCAGAATATGGCCGAGGCTTGTCTATTCCATGTACAATATCTTTAGCAAAATGATTTTTTGGCTTCTTTGGAATAGGTGGTGGTGGTCCTCTACTTCCAGCTGATTTTGGTTTTGGGAAATCTCTAACCAAGCTATCTGAGATCATGCTCTGGATCTTAGTATCAGGGACAGGTAATATGTAATCTTGGGCTGGAGGTGTAATGAAAGCAGTGAAATGGGAAGGGTTTTCTTCTTGTAGCGAGGAAGCTGTCATCATTTCACCCTCCTCAGCATTATCTGGGAAAATATATATTTTAATTAATTTATATAATTCACTTTCATTTTCACTTATTTATTTATTTATTTATTTATTTATTTATTTATGTATCTATCTTACGTAGACAATAAAAGGGAATAATAATAATACATTTTCCAAAAAAATTTACATTTCTTTGGAAGTACTTGTTTGATTATCTCTGTTGTTGAAGGTAGATCTTACCTATGTTGTCATTATAAACTTCTTTATTTGATTCATGTCTTCTTTTCTTAGGTGCATCTTCTGTTCCAACTTGGGATTCTGCCCTACAGTTACTTGATAACTTTTGCAGTGGGAAATTATTGCTTTCCTGATGTAGGACTCTATCAGGGGCTATCTCAATATCTGCTGAAAGAGAGTAGACAATTGTTTGATTTCACAGTGTCTTTCACAGCCGTACACCTTGTACATGTGAGGTTCCAGTGTAACTGACACTTTATTCCTCAATTCATCTAGATGGCCAGGTGATATGTTTTCTGACCAGTTTTCCACAAATGTTGATGTCTCAATTCCATATATAAGCTTGTTAATGTCAGGATCTGAAAAAAAAAACTTGTAGTAGCTCAATGTCCTCCTCAATTTTATCTAGAACAAAACTTTGTCTGAGCTAGTGAGATCTGTCTCAGGGTTAGAAATTGTCAAGTCAAATTATGCAGCTATCTTTTGTTGTGAACAGCTATGATTGTTTGAATAGTCTGTCTTATTTATCATACACACATCTTCAAAAACATACATAATTTTTCCCTTACCTTTCTTTAAACTGTAGTCTTGGTTCTCTGAGAGATGAGATTCACTCATCTTTATTTTCTCCATGTCATTCATATTGTCTCTTCTTTCTTTGCCTGTGTTTATATCACTGCTCTGTCTTTGCAATATTGATGAGATGCTATTGGTTTCAAGAAGTGCACAGTCATTTCTTCTTGAATTGACTGGACTTTCTGACATGTTGGGAGGATCTATGAAATCAGGCAAAGTTAAGTTGGACTTCGCACTATCTATCTCTTGCAGGTCCATTGGTTAATTTAGTCTGCCTCTTTAGTGTTCCAGTAAAGAGTGTTCTTGACCTCAGTTGTGCATCTCCTTTACAATCATTTCCAAATACATTCCAGTCCTCTCTGTCAAAGGCAACATTAACACTTTTTCATTAAGGTTGAATCATTACCGTTGTCATCAGCAGAAGATATCACTCAGTCTTGAACCAAATAACAAACCATGTTGTATAATGACAACATTGGTTTTGTAGTCATCTCAACACTGGTCTTCAGGGTTTCTTAAATTTAACTTCCTCCTCTTCCCTGTTTGTGTTTAAGAAGTAATAGAAATCCTCTGTCTGTGTCAGTTACCAGGACATTGTTCTGTTTCTGTCTCATGGTCTCTGTAGAGAAAACAAATCGGTCACTGTTAGCAAATAAGCATGACTTGTTGGATGAGTATTAAAATATCCTTCTCCTATCTCAATCTCTCCCTTGTTCCTCTCTCCCTCAGGCATGTTGTGATGTCTATAATTAAATGACTTGTCAGTGTACCAGTGAGTCACAGATCCAAAACGGGAACAGGACAACTGGCTCAGATTGGTCACCAGGTGCGAAGGTCACATTAAACCTAAAGGGGAATAACCCAGACTGAAAAAATATAACCTCCCTTAAACTTAAAATAATTGAGGTAATGATTCACACTAAATAGTATTAATCTAAACTGACATAATTCATTTAATTTAAGATTTTTTGGTAAACAGTCTTACCATTTAAAATATATAAATTTGTTATTATCTAATTTTTTAAACCTTTTAAAAAAATAATACAATTACACAATTCTTTTTTTGCATTTATGGAATAAATTGTGGTAAAAACAACAGCAATGTAACTACACAGAGCAAACTCAAAATCAATACAGTAATCAACATTTGTGCAAATATTCAACAAGTGAGTTTCATATATGCAAAGATCTACTAAGCAAGTGAAAATATTTTTAATCCAGCCAAATTCATCTAAAATTAGATTGTTAATTAGTAAGATTGCTGTACAACAAACCAAATATAAGATTATTAAGCCTATTTATACACAATGTTTTTTAAAAAGTATTTTGTGGTAAGAGATGTAAGAGAAATTAGCATTTTCACATTAGCATTTTCTGGTAACAGACAAGAGTTCCAGCAACACAAGCTACTGTATTTTTATGTATATTTGTCTGGACATGGGCTATAGGATCTGTTACAATATTAGGAATCAAGAAGCGCAATGAGGGTGTTGTTTTAAGGGCATAGAGGCATGGCGTTCACTGATATGATACAGTATGACGTTAACGCAATATCAGAAAACCTTACATACAAGTAATAATAACAATAACAATTAAGAAGAAATTGAAGGCATGAACAATGAACTTGTAGTATCATTGAAGCAGCACCCCATGGTGCAGCATCCCCTTTTGCTCTTACTGTGTGTGTGGTTAGAGCAGCATTTTCCAGGACAGATTCAGGAGGTTTGCAGAAATATCCCAAACGACTTTCTTCAGAAGCTTGTGCATTTCACCCCCAGCCATTTGAGGAAACTGGTTAATGCCACCAGTGCCTACAGTATGTTGAAATTTAAAAATTTGCTTTTATTTTCCTATGAAATAAAGTACATGTACAATTTGTTTAAATGAATTTGTAATAGAAATATGGACTTTATTACCAATTATTAATGCCTTGTTACTTTTCATGCACCAAGCAGTCTAATATGTTTGCCTTATGAAACTTTTTGCTTTACCATTTAAAATCTTGGTAATATGCATAATATGCTTTACCTACACTTGTCACCAAGTGATATAAATTTTGTTTAATCCTAACTATTTTAAATTATCTTAAACAACTCAACAGAGTGTGTCCTTTAAAAGTGTAACTCATCAAAATATGTAGACATTTGCAGTGTTGTGCATGACAGCGCTAAAAGAGTGCAGTTCAATTGAACATGTTTTTTGGTGAACGTTGAACTGAACAGTTCAGTTTGAAACATACTGTAAGAATGTGAATATGAGTATTGGTAAAATGCAGGTTGATGAAGGTAAGCAGCAAAGACTTTATTTATTCGATTTCTAATAATGCTAATACAGATATCCTGCAAAACAATAGTGCCTCCCTGATACCTGCAAATCATATTTTTCAGTCGAAAATAGATTTTTTTTTTTAGAGCAAGCAACCGTGTGAATGTTTGAGAGAGAAAGAGAGAGAGGATACTGATTCATCTGTCCTTGTCATGTCTTCCCTGGAAAAGGATGCGAACGCAAATGCAGGTTTTAAATCTGTATATATTTTATTGTCCACAAAGGAAAGAAAAAGAAAAGAAACAACACCAATAACGGGAGCGGCTCACAAGCCGCGTTCCCAGGCTGGGTCTGCAGGGAGGCTGTCCTCAAGTAAACTGTTCGAAA
>JAQMYJ010000017.1:11983537-11996489 GCA_030014305.1 Clarias laeviceps
CTGTAACCTTAATTTACCTTAATTTTGCATTTTAGAATAATACACTTTCTTTTCATGTAAAATCTAAATTTGCCACGTTTCATCTGAATGACATTAACTGTCAGATTTTTTTCAATCACTGGAAGATTTTAATTAAGAAAAATGTTATGGACTAGTGTTATGAAAAAGGCATGAAATTATATTTAGCATAAACTGCAGCAATTATGTCATTGAAACAGACGATGGTCTGGTATCTGTACAGTATACTGCATTTAGATTTAGGTCTTGCTATGAAGTACATGTGTCTGCAGCCATGCAGAGTGGCAAATCACAAGACCTGGATTTGAAAGGTGTTCAGGAAACATCTCTGAGGCCTGTACTGGCTCCTCCAAAAGAGTGCCATACATGACTTAAATTAGCTTTTTTTCCTCACAATTGGCCAGCCTTGTACAAAGGATCTCCCTGAAGGGCTTCTTGGTCAGGGGTTTCTTCTATTTGTCCCTAGCTGTCTATTATGTAGAACATTTTTCACAGATTTTGTGGAGAGATTTACACAAAGTAAATAAAGTGTTTTGAATCAGCAAAACATTTTGTGAGATGCTGATGTACTTAATTAGGGCATCTGACAAGTCAACAGGGCAATTCATCTTCCTGAAACCTTGCATGGTTGGTAGGTTGTATGTAAAAGAAAATCTAGTATGTGAAATTGAGGAACAGATATGACTCCATGGCATGACTTTTGTTGAGGAGGTCATTTCCATTTGCCTTGAAATTTTTTACTTGTATTTCATCATGTTATAGCTGGTTTGGCTATGCTTTACTGTGTTGAGAGTTGAGCAATTTGGTTGAAAATAGTTAGGTTCATTAATTTCTTATGGATGAGTTGAGTAGGTTATGTAAATGGACATTTTTCATATCATTGTATTTTGGCAGTTACTAACCTTTTGCAAAGTTTGTATTGTAAAGAGTGTACTTGTGTACTTGAGCCTGAACTACTTAAGAGGATGCCATTGAAATGAACTGGACTGCTGACTATGAACTAGCTCTTCTTGATCTTCAGCAACCACAAAACTGTGATGGTCAGGTGTCCCAAGTTCTTTGTATAATTACTAGGTAATTTACAGGGACGTCTTTGGGAGGGTGCTAAGACTAATTGCATTAAAAAAGACGTATGGTTATTTAATGACGTGTGGTTATTTAGTGACATATGGTTATTTAAGAAAAACATTTAATTGTTAATGGTGATGCTGTCATTTTAAATGAACATTTATGGAGTCTTTTTTACCAAGCACATTTTGCTTGGTATTGTTTCAACAAGCTTATATATCACCACATGTATTTCCATCTAGAGTTCCGTAAATTTTTTGCCAAGATCTTTTATTGATGAAGCAAGAATCGAATAGCTCAGTAGTCTTAATTAATTGTTGAAAATCGTACTCTCAGAACGACTCTTTCACAATTTGAGCCTGATAAATCTCGGCATTGTTGTCCTGGAATATGCTTGAGCCATCAGAGGAAAATTGTTCTTGATGGGATAAACTAGTCTTCAGGACTGTACTGTCCTCAACAAAGCTTTGGTGTTCGTATTGACAGTCAGATAAACTCCCCTTCCTCACACAAAACTGAAGATAATATGTTTGTCCACAAGGTTTAATGGTGTTGGGTATGGAGTGAAACTACAAATGAATAAATTAACACATTAAATAATAATGTCAATAATGAAACAAACATCCTTTCTATATGCAAATACTGTATACAGCACAGCTGCATGACACCAACACCCAACATGGCCAATACTACAGCTTAATGAAAATAGCCAATCAATTCACTTTAACCACAAAAGTTCACATTTATATACAAATGTAATGAACATTTATGGTAAATCAAGAAATACTTACTTGGTTGCAGGAAAACCAAGTGTTTATTTAATTTAAGCAACTGGTGAGACATGAGACTAGAATAGAGAGTCTGTCTTTGTGGAGATATAATGTTGTGTATTATCTGCATAACAGTGCATACTGACTTTTGTAAAGATCAGACCAAGAGGGAGAAAATAGATAAGGAACAGAAGGGGGCCAAAGACAGAGCCTAGGGAAACACCACAGCTGACTGGGAAAGGCTGTAAACTTTTTTTAATTAAACAAACTGGGTACCTTCAGAGAGGTATGAAGTAAGAAAACATAGCACCATGGATCCCAAGAATGTTTGTAACACTTGTATTAATTAATTAACCAAGGTTACACAAACAATGGAATAACGTCTGCTAACAATACTCCTAGTTCGATTCCTTGGGTGAGCTCTCTCAGAGGGTGCTATATATCGGTTATTAAAGATAGCGTCTACTTAAAAAATACCCCAACGATTTCGGAGATTTGAGCTCCAAGCCATGCCCATGTACATGCCTCATGTGCCTGCCCAACGCAGCCTCACGTCAGAAATAATTTCTGAAAACTGCCGCTAGCTGTGATGTCTCTGTAATTGTTAAAACAGCGGAGGTATTTTATTTAGTATTTTTAACTGGTATTCCTTGATATAATATGGTTATAGTATAATATATCACGGCTGTGTGATGCATCCTGTACTCTGCGTTCCAGACACTTTGGTGGAGGCTGTTTGTTTTAAAGTTTTTTTTGTTAACTTGAAAGTTAATTTGAAAAAGTTAATTTGATGTTAACTACACAAAGCAGTGTCTTCCCACTGGGAGTTTCTCCAGCATACTGTATATCAGAATGATGGACATGAGTCCTCATCTGTTAAATTTTTGAGGACAACAGTTTTTTTCAGCCCACATTTAATCAATAATATAAAAAACTTTTATTGTTCCTAAATTTATTTTAAAGTAAATTAAATAATAATAGTTAAAATAAATTGTTTAATGGTTTAAATATTTTAAATAAATAGTTTAAATATTAAGATGGGGAATGTTTGATGTCATGTGGGCATTATAAGATTTGTACTGAAAACTTAAAAAAGTGGCAGCTGGCACACCTAAAAATAGATGCAGGATTATTTTTATAGTCTAAATAAAAATGCGTTATTAATTGTGGTCTATTGTTGTTTATTTACAATATTTGTTAATTTAATTTAAATGAGGTTTGGGCTTGGGGTGTTGAGCCGGCATCATAATTCTCCTCTTTAATTTCCTACGAAGTCTAATCAGCGCTCAGCCACACGCATAAAGTTTTCGAGAGCGCGGAGGAATTTTGTTGTACTAAATAATATTTACGCAGTATAATCAGGGTCTCTTATTCCTATTTATCCTAGGTGGTTGTTCTTTTAGTGTTACTGTGTGTGCTTTACAATGTCAGACAACCCTCCCCAGGTGTGAATCAACTGTTCAACTGTCCTCACCTATACATTGAGAAACTAAAATGCAAAATAATAATAAAATAATAATAATGCTTTTTTTTGCTGTTTATGTCAAGCATTGAATAATTATTTGACCAAGAATTGCTGAAATAAAGCTGCTCACATAACACACGCTTTCACTTTTAAAAAATGCAGTGTTTATTCAGCAAGTATATATTTGTGCTCTGTTGTTTATCTGGTGTAGTAACTTTACATTTTGTCTGCTTTGCAAAAGTCGCCCCCCTCTTTATGATCTGTGTATATTATGACTGAAACAAAGCTGGTCGTATAAAATTACAAACGACATAGCACAATGCATGTCTGTGAATGGCTGAAATGTGGTTGTCAATAAGCCTTTTAGTGAATGTAAAATGTTCGCATGAACTCGCGTGAGCGTTTATCAAAAGGCAGATGATATGAGAGATTTATAAGAGATTTCTCTTCCCCAGAAATACAACAAACACAAATTTATACTCGCTAACTAAGTGCTGTGTGAAACACACTTGTGAGCACACATGTGAGCCACTTTATTTCAGTCATAATATACTAACATATTTTTGCAATGTAGTGGACCGCGCACAACCTCTCGCGGGCGAGCCTTTCTCTGAATACGCCATTTTAACCGGGGCAGGGCTAAGAAACACGCTTCTCGGTTTATTAATCCACGCGTTCGGTTTAGGTTTAGTATTCAATGCGCACCGTTTGTATATCTGTTATGTTACAACTATATTATAACACTCAGAAAGACCTTTTATTTGGGGTAAAGTGACTGATGTTCCTAACTTTTTTCAGCAGAGCTTCTGTTTCACTGAATAATCCACGATTAGGTGACAACACATATATTTCCATAACTGCACACACACACATACACACATATACAGACACACTTTCTCAGATCACAGCATACAGACCAAATGTCAACAGCACGTCTCTCCCCCCAGACAGAGCATTTACTTGCATCTGAACAGAGTCTGTTAAATCAATTATCTATAGCTCATGATACATACATTTTAAACAATTTATTCATACAGATGTTCATGTTTTACATAGAGTAAATCGTTCAGTGATAACCCTGTAAATATCTGACAAAGAGCCAAATAAGAACAGTGGCAGCTGGCACATCTAAAATAGATTTCAGGATTATTATTTATAATCTATTATTATTAGAAACTTAATAATAATTATTATTTATAATAAAAATGCTTTTTTAAATGTAGGCTATTGTTGTTTGCTTACTCCAGGATGTTGAGGCTGCATCGTGATCCAATTCTTTAGTTTCCTACACATAGAGTTTTCCACATGATGTAGATCTTGAGGTTTTTCTTAATTTCTGGCTATTGTAAATGCAGGAATTGCACTGAATTTGCTGCAATGGCTATGTCTAAGACAATTGTTTAGGCTATGTCTAGGACAAAAAGTTATTAAAGGCTAAACCGTCTTTCTCACTGTAGAATGTTAAATTAAAAATTTTTGCAAATGGAATTCCCAGATTGATTGAGCAAGTAATGGTTACTTTTCAGAGATCATGGCTGATTTGCTGTCTTTTTGACATGATGTAGACACATACCTCAATGATCCAGAACACCAAAATGCAGAATGTTCAACCTTAGAGAGGTTGTCACTACTTGTTCATTTCATTACTAGTATTTATGTAAAAAATTGTGTAAATTCCCACAGGGAGATACAGCTCAGAGAGTGACGTGTGGAGCTATGGGATCCTGTTGTGGGAGACCTTTAGCCTGGGAGTATGTCCTTATCCAGGCATGACCAACCAGCAAGCTCGTGAACAGGTTGAAAAAGGTATAAATTAGCTTTAAGACATAGAACACAACAGATGTGTAGTTATGTTTTTATCCATAAGTTTTACTTAAACTAGGCAAAACATTCTAATCAATGTTTAATTCACTATGGCACTGGTTAATCAAAACTGTTACTGTGTTTGCAGGTTACAGAATGTTGTGCCCACAGAAGTGCCCAGATGAGGTCTACAAAATCATGCAGAGGTGCTGGGATTACAAACCTGAAAACCGTCCCAAGTTTGCTGAAATTCTTAGGGAACTGTCTTCAGTCAGGAAAAAATAGCTTCAAATTAAATCCTGGCTAACATGTATTTTTTCCCTCAATCACAAATAGGATTACCCAAATATTTTCCCTCAAGTCCATTGCTACATAAGATAAAATTTTGCACATTTCTTGTCACATGACTGAATGAATTGCTGATGTAGCAATTTTTGAGCCAGTACCAAGGAACCTAGGTATTGGCTTTTCATGTTAAAATGTCAGTATTTTTACCACATACTATATATTTCCATAACTGCAGATAGATATAGCAAAGGGTATTCAATATTAGAATTTTTATGTACAAGTTGCACTCCACACATGTTGCATAGCCATGAAACCAGAGAGAAAACAAAGATCACCAATTGCTTTGTTATTGACTGTTTTTTTTTTTTTTTTTTTGCCACACCCTCACCTGTTTCTTAAAACGTTTTTTTTCCTCATTCAAAGCCACTTTAGATTGTTTTATTTTTTTCAAAAACATAAAATTGGGTTTATGTAGTATTAATTCATTTCAGTTGTGTAAACTATTGCATTCAGGACTATTTGTTTAAGGATTCTTTTTAATAAATTACTTGTGTAATACACTGCTGAGTGTAATTTATGGAATATGTTAAGAGCAAAATGTTCAAACTAAACCACCTGACCTTTATTTAAACAAGCACATAATGTAATTATTTTATGACGATGCATTTTGAAAGATGTACTTGGAAAGTACTATACATTTAGCTGCAGTATAATTACATTTTCCACTATGCATTGGGAAAAACTGAAATACCCATGGCAGTTTATTTTGTCAATTCTCTCTCCTGTGCTTTCATCTCTACTGCTTGGTTAAATGGTGCCTTACAAAAGATTTTTCCCTGAATTCCTGAGTAATAAATGAAATTATTACTTTTATATGGTGTACTCTGACCATGTTCGTTTTGTATTTTGTAAATACTGTTGTAGATTCTATAATGTAATAATTTTGAAGGTGTTTTTTTGTGCAAATGACAAATAAATTTAAAGTGTCAATAACGTTTTACTTCCTATATGATTAGGCATCACTGCTTTTCATATAATAAAACACTTGCATATCTGGAATATGTTTAAAAAAACATTCAGGGGTCACATGTATCGTCTTGTTTGAAAGGATTGTAAAATATCTGTACTGACTGATCCAAACACTTGACAGATTTTATATTCCTCAGCAGTGATACATTCATGTACTCATTCAGGTTTTCTGTCACACAATAGACTATCAGTGGTTTCTATTTAGAGCCCTTAAATCTTTAAAACTACTGCTCAGTGAGGTCCTATGCATTTCCCTTAATATTACACTCAGATTCCAGACATTCTATTCATTTTAAATTTCTATTTGTTGTAGTTTTCTTGCTTTTATATTATTAATCATAATTCCTCCTTTATATATAGTGTCGTATATTGACTTTTCTGCTTCACTGCACTGATCTGCCGATTTTTTTTTTTTTTTTTTTTTTTACTTTGTTGCACCACAACTTAATATTCCAGTTGTTTAGAAATGCCAGTTTGTCACAGTGCTGTGCATAAACATAATCATAATATAACTAATTAATAGGCTTTTCTATAATGTGACGAATGTGACTTACATGGTTATCTGTATTAAATCCCTACATTAGTCATATTGCCAATATCTATTACCCTGTGTAATACATATGTGTTCGATAATGATAGATATGTTCATAGATTGTAGCTTGAGTATTTTCCTCTAATAGACATTTTTAATTTTTATATTTTTGATTGTACCTTTGGCCATGTATGAAAATAATCTATTGCTAAACATTACTATAAGGCTACTGGTAGGACTGTAATAAACCCAGATTGATTTTAGATGAAAAAAAATGCATTGTTGCTTTGCTTTTTAAATTATGTTAAATAAACTAAATACAAAACCATATACTGTATATTTGAATACATTTGTGAGTGCCTTTATTCAAAAGCATAGCTTTAAATATTTGTACTCATAAACCCTAATATAAATTATTAACCACTTCAAAATATAAGTTTATAAATAATTTTAGATCGTTAAGGAGTATGCCTTTTTCCTCAGGAATCGATTAATATAGGTTATAAAAAACACTCCTGAACAAAATCTTAAGATCAGGGAAAATGTAACAAGTATTCACACTGGTGGATTATAACCCAGTTGTAAGTAGTACTTCTAAATGCCAAGAAACAAGAGCAAGAGACAAATAAGGAGAGTAGGCAATTTATTGAAAACTTCATTTTAACTCAAACAGGCTGGTCATCAGTTGATCAAAAGTTTAAGACCATAGCCTTTAAAAGTTCAAATCTGTACAAAAATATGTCTTTAATGTTATTGTCCTTCAGACAGTCGCTGAAGATGATCTATCATGATTCAATGGGCGATCCATGAAGACACAGGCCGATCCACGAACCAAATTAGGGATCTTACTGATGCTGACTGCAGCCCAATAACCATAAGACAGCATCTGCGAGAGAAGGGCTAAAAGAAAAAAAATCTTCTTCGAAAGCCACGTCTCCACCCACACCACAAACTTTCCCGTTTTGAAATTTGCAAGGGAGCACTAAACATGGGACATTGAAAGATAGAAAAAGTTCATTCTTGGACGAGAAAAATAATTAATCTGGATGGTCTTGATGGCTTCCAACAATATTGGCATGACAAGGAGATCCCACTGGAGGAGGCTCTATCATGATCTGGGGAGCTTCAGATTGATAAGGGGTGTGAAACGGCAGCTGGCTATGTGGACATGTTGCAGCAGGAACAGTGCAAGAACAGTGGTGCTACTCACTACAGAGTCCTTATTTGACACTTTTAGTTCTGTCATATTTTTCGACTATGGTCTTAAGCTTTTGATCAGCTGATGAACAGCCTGATTGAGTTTAAATGCAGTTTTCAATAAATTTATCTGTTTTTGTCATCATCTTTATTCCTTTTTTTTTCTTTTAACATTTTGAAGCAGCTCTTACAACACCGGTATGATCCATCAGTGAGAAATGTGAATACTTGGAATGTTTCCCCCAGTCTTATGATTTTGTTCAGGAGTGTATACATTATTCACCACACAGTGTAAACTGCAGTGTTCAACTGGTCTACATCAGTACACCAGAATTATGATTAATTACCGATTCAGCCCTGATGCATAGTAGGGTTGCTCAGCATTACCACAATTCACTTACACAGACTTTCATATTTTCTTCAGTCAAATCATCAGATGCAATCACCTACTATGCATCAGGGCTGGATAGGTAATCTGGCATACCTGGCATTTTTGCTGTAGGCCAACACAATGTATTATTATTGTTATTGTGCTATTTTTTAGCAGGATCAGCTCATCATCCAGGGACAGTGGCCCATTGGTTTAGAAGGCATAGTATATTATTAAAGGGTAATTCACTCAAATCAGGCCCTGAATATTTTTCACTAACTCTTGCTATGATTAAGTCATCTGAACCAGAAAAACATGCTACATGCTATGTATGTTTAATCGATGCCGCAAGTGATCTCCATTTTCTGCCAGACAAATTTCAACACGGCACTCCATGTTCCTGGACTCATCAGCAAGGATATTGGGGGAATAGTGGCAATTTCACATTGGATGTTTTCCTTCAAATTTTCCATAGCCGATTATGTCCTGCGACATTTTCTGACAGCTTCCACCATGAGAAGGGATCAATGATCCTGTCATTTCCAGTTTTTGTACCATCTTCTGAACAATACTCATTGAGAGTGTGCCAGGAACACCATATTTCTAAATTCACTCTGACATCATTTAAACAAATTGGTGACCTATTAGGTTTGCACTATGAAGACGCTCTGCTCATAACTGTACACCATCATCCTGATGAGAAGTCAAGTGACTAAGTGAAGGGGTAAAGTGTTAAACAGAGCGATGGCTGTCTGGGGCCTATCTTATCGGTCAGCCTTAGCACTGGCATGTTCAAAGCACCATATACTGAGGAGCACATCGTATTTTACGTTCTGATTGCTTCGTCCTAGCAAGAGTTATTGGCCTCTTTTGAATGAATCACCCAGTATTATTACCCTTGCTAACTACAAGATGCCATACCCCAGCTCTATAGGAAATCAACTGGTTGACAATCTGAATGAGTTCTACTGTAAATTTGAAACTCATGGTGTCTTCTGGTCTAACATCTGTGGTCATAAAGTCTTTTGAAAGCCTGGGTGTTGGCTTATGCGTTCTCTCCCCACTGCTACAATAGTGACTGTACCTCTACAGACCCCTCTGTCAAGCTACAGAAATTTGAGGAACACTACAGTCATCTGCCTCATCCAAGATGACGAGGAGTCTGCATATTGAAGCAAAGTTGAGCAGCTTGTTGTCTGGTGCAGTCACAACAACCTGGAGCTGAAAACGCTCAAAACATGATTGTGGACTTCAGGAGAAACTCCCCCGCACTCCCTCCACCATCATGAACAACACATCATGTAGCATCATGTACCAGCATTCAGGTTCCTAGCCATCACCATCTCTCTTCAATAACTGCCCACCCTTTAAGAACTGTATCTATCCAGAGGATAGGGCTCAGTAAATCACTTTGGACCCCTCACATCCAAACCATCTTCTCCTTGAACTTTTGTCCTCTGGTTGGCACTACAAAGCACCAATCTCCAGCCAGGCACAAAAAGAGTTTCTTCCTCATCAATCTACCTCATAAACAGTTAAATGTTCTCCCCACTGTGCAATAAAAATATGTATTAATTGATATTAATTTGTGTAATATGTGTAATATGTGCAATACGGTGCAATACCACTAATATTTCATTTGATAATACTTTACATCTTATTTAATTTCTTATTTATTGTATTATTTTTTTTGTTTGTTTGTTTTTTCATTTTTATGTTGTGTGATGTTGTCGTCCCTGGAAACTTCTGTCACCTAAACAAATTCTTTGTAGGTTCTAATGTACTTGACAAAGCTCTTTCTGATTCTGATTTTAAGAAAACAGCAAAACCTACAGGGCGATTTTTGAGGGCATGACTTTTAGACACTTAATGGTAACAGCACCAGGTGTCCACGAGCTCCTACCCAACCAAAGGTTTGGGTAGAATGTTCAATAAAATTAAACATTCTACAAAATGGCAAAATTAAAGAAATAGGAGCAAAACCAACAAACAATTCACAATGATTGAGTACACATCGTAAATGCTTTGCTATACTTATTTACATTTTAAAAAATTTAAAGTGACAATATAAAGCATTAAGCCAAAACACTCACCCTCTCTCTCACACGCGCGCTCTAATTCAAAATTAAATATGAAACATGTAAACTCAACATTCATGTAGTTAAAGAAGCATGGCATAATTTCCATAAACGTATGCAATGTAACAACATTTATTTCCATTTAGAGTTCAAAGATCCAAGATATTGTACTGATGATGGGAGAGTAAACCTAGTAAACCAAAAAAAAACCAATCAATGTGATAGTTTACCGTATAAACAGAGCATGCGGAAGGCACAGCATGGCTTTCTCCAAAATATGGAAAGTAGACTATGAAAACTGAACTGAACTGAACCATGGATAGATCAATGTATGTTTATTCGTTCTGCAGGAAGTTTGAAGTCAGGTTGTCTCATATGTTCTTGCGCTATTAAAAAGCAGTAATGTGAAGTGCCACTGTGAGATAAAATATGGTTTGTTAGAACAAATATATTCGCAGCAGTCCATGGTGAGGTCATGTAAAATACCTGAACTGAGAAAAGAATGAATTTAATCCATTTTGGAATAAGACTTTATTACTTTATAATAATTTTGGTCATAAAATCATTATCATATTGTTATGTTTTGAATTAATTCAGTTAGCTGGTTTTTGTTTTTTCAGTCTGAGATCACGCATGTGTGACATGCACAAAAGTGAAATTTGGACCAATCATTTTTTTTTATAATTTGTATTAATGTGTACTGAAGGGGAATACAAAATTATGAACTATCAGATGACTTTTTAAATGAATCCATATTTTCACTAATGGGATGTAAAATGCATGTAGAATGCATTGTTTGCATGTACAAACAATACCCATTAATGAAAATGTGAAAGAAGTTTGTTTGAAATCTTTGCACCAAAAAAATAAGAATTACATGTACTGTACATAAGTTTTCACAGCCTTTGCCATTACACTCAAACTTGATCAAACTTGAGGTCAGGTGCATCTTGTTTCCACTGATCATCCTTGAGATGTTTCTACAACTTGATTGGAGTCGACCTGTGGTAAATTCAATTGATTGTGTATATATATATATATATATATATATATATTATTTCAAGAGATCATGGTTCCCCACCTCTTTGCCTCCCCTTGTCCCCTGATCCAGCTGCCTTACCTCTGGGGCATTGCATGGTGTGCGAGGTGTAGGCAGAGTCTATACACACATCGCCAGAAAGCGTATAACTGTTGTATAAAGACGTATAACTGGGTATCATCAGTACAGCAATGGAAACTAATCCCATGTCTTCTAATGATATAAGGGAAGAATATATATTGAGAACAGCAGAGGTCCTAAAACTGACCCTTATTGGACGCCGTATATCACTGTCATTACACCAGTTAATGGAGACCTGTCCACAGTTCTCCAATTAGATCTACAAAATGGTATCAATCAGACAGGTTCTAAACCATTTTAATGCCTGTCCCTGAATACCTATGTGACTTTGTAAGCAATGTACAAGAATATTATAATCTATAGTGTCGAATGCAGCACTAAGATCAAGTAAGACAAATATTAAGGAGCAGCCTTGGCCTGAAGCTAAAAACAAGTCATTTGCGATTTTAACTAAAAACCTGACTGAAATTCTTTTGAAGATATTGTTTTCCTGCCATAAGGCACATATTTGAGCTGACACCACCTTTTCTAATATTTTTTATATAAATGAGGACATCACCCCTCATGTCTCTTCATAGTGCCAGAATAGTGTCAAGCTCAACAGGATCTTTTTCTGTTGATTCCGCCAAGCTCATTTGCATGGCTGTCAGTATGCTAGATAGATATTGGTTTTTAATCACTTTATACACAATCATTTTTTTAAAATAATAATATAATTATTTAAAAATATAATAATAATTTTAAAATATTTTATAAAATATTCTATAAAAATACCAAAGAAAATTATTCCATTTTTAAAACAGCTTAAAAACAATTTGTTGATTTAAAAAAAATATATATATATATTTATTAAAAACAATGCAACAGATGTTATGATAAGGAAAATCTCAGTTTGTTCCATTCTATGTTCGGGTTATATATATATATATATATATATATATATATATATATATATACAGTGGGGGAAATAAGTATTTGAATTTGAAAGAATTTGGGCCCATTTTTGGCCCTTTTTTTTCTTATGGATTAAATCAAACTTTACTCAGACTGTGTGCACGGAGAGTTTGTGTGTGCATCTCATTGGTGTGCGCACACGCGCATTTCATATGTAGTTGTTTGAGCAGTTAGTCATATATTTGTATGTATGTTTGACTGTTTCATATATGTGTATGCCAGTGTTTCATGGGTGTGTGCATGAGTGAAGTTTGATTTAA
>JAQMYJ010000017.1:12022343-12036315 GCA_030014305.1 Clarias laeviceps
TTTACTTCACTCAGGATCATTTCCAAGGCCTGCCGAGTGGTGAGTCTTCTCTGCATTTTCTTTCCTTGGAGAGGAGGTTCGTACACCACAGAATTCTTGAGGGCATTGAAGTAGTAGGCTATGTGCAGTGAGATTTTATCCACCTCAGCACAAAAGGAAGTTCTCTGTTCCCTCCCTCCCCCACACAAAGAAACAGGCCACCAGCAACCATTCAAATGAGCCCACCCCCATTTTAGCATATTGCTAGCATGATGCTAACAAGATTAGCATGATGCTAGAATCATGATAACTATATTAGCATGTAGCTAGCAACATTGTTAGCATGTTGTTAGCGTGATGCTAACATGATTCGCATGTTGCTAGCACACCACCAATGTGATTAGCATGATTAGCAACATGATTAGCATGTCACTAACATGATGCTAGCATGATAAGCACATTGCTAGCATGACTCCAGTGTGATTAGAATTACAGGCACGAGTCAAAAAATGTCTCTTCAATGTTCTGATGCAAAGATAAATGTCTTGCAAAATGGTTGCTAGGGTACTCTGTTCGGTTGCTAGGGAATGGCTTGCACTTGTTAATAAGGAAATCAAATGCTTCTGCTGACTATGAATAATATAAACCAATCCCCATGTGTCTATGATATACTGTTGTGAAGATAATCCTTCATGGGTTTGAGTTGCTGGGGTGCGCTAAATGGTTGCTAGGGGCTTGGTTGATTGGTTGCCTGAGTTAAATGAGCCCTCTCCCGTGTCACTACGACAACGGGATCCACAGTTAGGTTCAGTTTCAAAGTTTCTATGGAAGTTACCATTATATGTTAATTACCCCCTGCTGGGGCAGTTTACCACCCACTCGACAGAAAAGTCATGTCAAGTACCCCATTCCTGAATGAGCCAAACAATATGACACCTCTTTCATGGGTCTATTACAAACGGTATGTGACTAGTTACGTGCCAAAATCCTCATTATAAGTCGATGGGGCAAATTTGGGCACCTCTTGCAACCCAGGGGTAAAACTTGTACCCTCTTGTGGAGGTATGTTCTGACACAGCTCGCAAGGATGTTCACATGTGGTAAATTTGAGATTTCTACCAAATTATTGCTCTGCACTACAATCCGTCAAAGTTGGTCTCAATGTTAAGTCTATGGGCTTCCCCCCCCCCCCCCATTATATGTCAATGGGGCAAATTTTGGCATCTCTTGCGCCCCAGGGGTACAACTTATATCCTCTGCCGGTGTATGTTCTGACACAGCTTGCAAACCTCTTCTAATTTGGTAAATTAGAGATTTATACCAAATTCTTGCTCTGTCAAAATTAGTCTAAATTTTAGGTCTATGGGACTTTTTGGGTATAAACAATAAACAAACAAACAAAAAAAGAATAATAAGCCTGTGAAATAATAATAGTAGTGCTTCGCTTCGCAAGCACCACTAATAATAAGGAGAGCAATAATGAGACTTTTATTTTGTATAAAGCCTACCAAACCGGAAGTAGAAAGATCAAATTCGATAGTCTCGCAACATTGAACAGCAAAGCCTTTAGCACGGGGATATTTTGATTGTGATGTTTCATAAACGCTGATTAGCTTGCATTTTACTCGAGTAATTATCCTTATGGGAAACGCCAACATATTTAAACATCGAGTTGATTATGCATGAAGGTAAGGCTTGTTAGTTTAAATTAACAGTCGAATAACATTGCGATACTGTGCTAAGGCCTTAGCCTATTAGCTAACTATCTGCGCCTGCACATTAGACGCTATTTGGACAAAAAAAATGCAATAGTCAGAAGGGACAAAACACGCTACGAATCACTTAGAGAATAAAAATTGGAAAACATATTCCAGCTTAAGTAAGAGATATAAAATTAATCTAATAAAGGGATATTTTAAATTTTCCATGCCCAATTTGGGGAAAAAAAATATTGCATGAAATGAATGTAGGTTTATGGTGTGGTCCTTATAGTGTAAGTGAGTAGTGGTTAAACTGATATATATACTAGAAAAATGTTAAACTAATATTTAAACTGAAAGAAAATGAAACAGTACCACACAATCCACCCTGTACTTTTATTACTGAAAGACTTGTTAACACAGGTAGGCACAATAGTTGTTTTTGGTGCAAGAAAAAGAAAATCATCTTAGATATCAGCATTCAAAAACTCCCTATCCAACCTGAAAAGACACACTGAAGTAAGTTAAATTAATATTGATTTAGTGGAGCCAAAATGTCAATGTTATTTAACATTAGTTAATTATTTATTTGAAATTAGACCCTTAATGTGATGCATTTATGCCTAGTTTGTTTTGGCATTTATTTCTATTTTTACATTTAAAACAATCATATTACTTTGCATATGACTGCCATTAGATTGTTGTAATTTCATACTTGATTTGCATCATATAAATATATTTACTTATTAATTTGTGCATGTTGACATGAAAGTAGTTGTCAATAACAGTAGTGAGTACCTCTTAATGTTAAATACTGTTAACATGGTGTCCTCATAAAAGTTTTAAAAACATCATGTAATATATACTTACATTTCCTTGACATCTGTCATTTCCTCAGGCAACCTCAAATGCTCCACTGCTGAGGGGAAAAAACAAACAGTAGCTGGTGAAGAATCATCAGACTTTTTGTGTGGCAGAACCTGATGTGAAAGTGAAGTGGAGGGGTGAATAGTTTAAGAAAGTTGTATCAGGAAGTGCCAATGGCTTTTCTTGACAACCCCACTATTATACTGGCCCACATCCGACAGTCCCATGTGACTAGTGATGACTCAGGAATGTGTGAGATGGTGCTGATTGACCATGATGTTGACTTGGAGAAGTGTTATTTAGGTGCCATACCTGCTGGTAGTGGATTGATGGGTTTGTTAGGGGATGGCGTAAGTGGAGATGTGCAGCCCTGTGACCTTTCTCAATCTGTGGACATCACTTCCAGTTGGGACTTTGGTATCCGTCGTCGCTCCAACACAGGTAGAAATATAAAACTATTATTGTGATTTTGGGTTATATATATAGGGATCGTCAGTTGGACCAGTTGCCTAAAATTAATTGGGGCAAAATTATAGTCATTCTTATTCATTCCATGAGCATTCATATGAGCATTGAAATATTATGTATTTTTGTTGCATATTTGACTGATATCACACAGCCACAGCCTCATCCCAAATTCACAATGAACAAATACTGAATAACTTTAAAATAGCAACACACAGCTTTAGGGTTTGAAGTTAAAGAAAATAGCACATCTTAACATTGCAGCACATAAAATAACAGAAATCCACTGTATTTTCAAGTCTTCCGAGAACACAAGTAAAGAGATACTTGTGTTCTTTTATACAGCGAAATGCAGAAGATTGGATATGGCTTGCCAAAAAAATGTACAGTGGAACCTCGGATTGTGAGTAACCCGTTGTGCGAGCGGAACTCAAGACGAGCAAAAATTTTAAAATACATTTTGACTTGATAAATGAGTACCAGGTAACATCGAGTATCATAGGAGGTACCATCGTAGGTAAAAAATAGCTAATATATGAAAGTAATTATAGTATTTATTCAGACAGGTCTAAGAAAGGGATATTTAAAAATTTCCATGCCCAATATGGGGGAAAAAAATAAATTGCATGAAATGAGTGTAGGTTTATGGTGTAAGTGAGTAGTGGTTAAACTGATATTTATACTAGAAAAATGTTAAACTAATATTTAAACTGAAAGAAAATGAAACAGGACCACACAATCCACCCTGTACTTTTATTACTGAAAGACTTAACACAGGTAGGCACAATAGTTGTATTTGGTGCAAGAAAAAGAAAATCATCTTTAACATTTTTTTTCCTACAGTTACTCGATTTCGCTCTGCCAAAAAGCACAGATTTTTTAAAATTAGACCCTTAATTTGATGCATTTATGCCTAGTTTGTATTGGCATTTATATATTTGTAATTTCATACTTGATTTGCATCATATAAATATATTTATACATTTATAATAAGGCTTATAATACTTGTCTGTATTAAGCACAACTTATTAATTTGTGCATGTTGACATAAGTAGTTGTCAATAACAGTAAGAGTACCTCTTAATGTTAATGTTAACCCCAGGTGATAGTCCTCAACAAAAAAAAATCGAAAAGGCATACAGCAATCTTTGATAGAATTACTCTCCTCTCCTGTGTCTGGCTGCCCAACTTGAGTACAGCAAGGATGCTTACGATAGCAAGAGCGGAGACAATTCATCAAACTGTCTTATATTCAAGAACGGTTTGCAAGTGCAATTTTCATTGACCATAGCCCTGCTGTACTATCACTTGTACTGTGACATTTGCAAACGTGCTAACACAAGCAAAGTATTTGTCCATGGGTGCATTATAATACGTAAAATTTAACTCTTAATTTAACTTAATTTATATTCTTGCTATCTGGGGTCACCTAGAAGAAGATGCATTCTTTTCGTGTATGGTTCCTCTCAAGGTTTTGCACTCATGTCTTCTCTGGGAAATTATTCTTGCCACCATGTCCTGATGTTTACTCATTAGTGATATGTCTATGTCTGGATAAAGGCTGCAACAAATATACTGTATATGTTTATATAAAGAATGTCAAAATCTAAAGCCAAGGAACATAGCAGCAATTTACTGAACACAATTTACTGAAAGTTTTAAGATGTCATAGAATAATTATGACGGTTAAGTTGAAATATTAAGAAAATAAAAAAAAAAATTTGAAAAAAGAGGAAAAACAAAAAGCGAATAAGTCTTTGGTGGTGTGTATATTTTCAATTTCAGTCTGTGAAGAAAGCAAGAGTTAGATAAATGGGGGGAAAAAAGACACACCTGAGGAGAATTTGGATAATTAGTGCCTTTGTTTCTGTGAGCCAGGAGCAGCACAGGGTGTGGCAACACAGCACTGGAAAGATTTTAAAAATAACAGCTTATACAGTTACTTTTTAGTGTCATTCATTGGGGGACAGCAAAGGAAGAATTTCATTGTTTTTCTTTGCCTATACAACCTATTTAAAAAAAATAAAAAATTAAAGTCATGTTTGTATACAGTAGTTGGTTATTTTTTTATTTTATTTAAGATGTCATACAGCTGTGAATCTGCTTTATTTTGCTTAACAGTATTTCTTACAGGTTACAGATTTTTTTTTTTTAATAAATAAATGACAAGTGTTAAATAAAACATTTAATACTGAGTAACTTGCTTTTGCTTCCAGTTTTATGATCCACACTCCAGTTGAGTAAGTGGCAATACTGCATCAATTGCCATGACTTCAAAAGAAGTAGTATTGATACACTTGCAAAATGCAAGTTTTTTGCAGTACATACAAGCATTTTTTTTCCTGTAAAAGCTGTGGCATATTTTCCAGATCTATATTTTGTAATGTAAAATGCTATATATTATAAGAAGTGTCAATTGATTCTGAATCAAAAACTGACTACAGCTTCACTTAATTAAATTGACTAACAAAGGATTCAGTCAGCACTAAATGTCATCAGGATATTTTGAATCTATTATTTGTTAGTGAATTATATAATTATATATAATTATTACATAATATAATATATTCTTGTTGCTTTCACATCAAATTTTGTATGCACATCACCCTCATGGCACATATCTCTTTGTGAAATTTTTTGACAGTTGTCCACTTGGGAGCGCAATTGCAAAACAAATATTTAAACATTAACTTTTTCTGAGGGCTGCAGATATTTTCACCAAATTAGTTTTTCATCTTCAGCGTTTTTAACTAATAGGTTTTAACTAATAATTTAATTTGAAGAATTGCTTGCGAGGACCCAGCCAATTTTCAGTAGATAAAAATCAAACTTAAAACATGTGAACTAATCTGGGTTCTGAACTAGCATATCGAATGTAATCTTATTAATTTACTTGTTTTTTTTATTTTTGTAATCGGAGAATCTGGCCAGTTTGTCTTCAGGAAAGGAAGAGAATTGGTCTCAGTGCATATATATCTAACTCAATATGAAAATGCAGAATGGAAATGTGCCAGCAATATGTATATGCCTTATCTTTGTTATTACCATTTACATATATTTCTATTGTTTTGTCTTATTGGGCAATTAACATTTTTAAGTAATATTTTTGGGGACAATATCAAGGAACATTAAAACGTTGCAACCATCACTTAAATTTAACGTACAATGTTTGCAATTTTTGTCAGGCCTGGCATATAATCATGAAGCCTGAGTTAGTTCCCTTGTTTTCATATTTAAAATTTGCTTAAAATATTTTAGTCTGAAAAATTACTGATGTCACAACTTGCCCTAATAATTACCATTTATTGTAAAGCTCAAAGGTTGGAAAGGCTAAGAAAGGAAAGACAAAACCAGATCAAATGTAAAAACGTTCCATGGAAGGAGAGGACGTCATCTCAGTCAGGTACTTACATCCTGTGTGTAATATTATTTTCTCACAAGGTTATGTCTGTCTTTAAAACTTGCTTGTTGAATATGTGTGCTTTAATTTCTTTAGCTGAAGACTTGAGTTTTCTTTTTGAGAAGAAAGACTTTAAGGACAGGCCTCGAAGCTCAGGCTCCAAATCCACCCTTTCTCTGCGCCTAGAGCAGTGTCCTCAACAGCTGAATAACCCCTTTAATGAGTACTCCAAATTTGACGGCAAGGTGAGATGATTATTATTATTATTATATTGTTATTATTTTTATTATGTTTATAAAATTCTGAAGAACACTATCTGCTATAACACTAATGAGGTTACATTCATATATACATGCTAACAAATGGTTTCATTAATGCTAGCCTTGTGTAAGCAATGAGCCATTTCACACATCACTATGGACTTTAAAATTTCAAATCCAGCATCCTGGAATTCTTTGTCTAGCATTACAGAAATGCTGACATAATGAATATTCACTCATTGTCATTACCGCTTAATCTTGTATTCAGGGTCGCGGGGGGTCTGGAACCTATCCCAGGAGACTTAGGGCTCGAGGCGGGGTACACCCTGGACAGGGCTCCAATCCATCACAGGGCATACCCACATATACACACTACGGGCAATTTGAGAACACCAATTAACCCAACCTACATGTCTTTGTGGGAAGAAACCGGAGTACCCGGAGGAAACCCCCCAAGACAGGGAGAACATGCAAACTCCATGCACACAGAGAATCAAGCCTGGCCGGGAATCGAACCCGGACCTGGAGGCGCAAGGCGACGGTGCTAACCACTACACCATTGTGCCGTCACATAATGAATACATCATAGAGCAAAGGAAAAAATATGCAGAAAGAAATTAAAACTCTATTGTGCTTGCACAGCCCCATTTGTTCGACTTTGATTGTGCATAGTTTTACATTTAGATTAAAAATAAAATCTTGCATATCTTTAATACAAATACATTTTCTTTTAAAGGTGGTTAAGTCACAGAGATGACACTTTTTTTTATTTTTTATTTTTGTTTCTCTGGAATTAAATATAACTATCTTCTTTAAGCTCGTAGTAACTGTCAGGTTTTTTGTCCCTTTACAGGGCCATGTAGGTACAACAGCAACCAAAAAAATAGATGTCTACCTCTCAATGCAGTCGACCCAAGAGAAGTTACATCCTATGATGGTGGTGACAATGGCAAATGCTCGAGTCCATGATCTTATTGGTCTTATTTGCTGGCAGTACACCAGTGAGGGTCGTGAACCAAAACTAAAGTAAGTGTTGACAGTAATGATAAAACTTTAGGATTAACTTTGTTTAAAAATACACCTTCTATTTGTTTGTTTATTGAGTAGAACAGGGTTTATTTGTGGCCTATTTTCCTTAAGAGCATTTTTATACTCCCTAACCTAAAGCTTAGATGAATACAAATAAGTTGTGAATAGGCTGTGCATGTTGGGTAGGGCTGCACAATGTTTGCCAAAATATAAATCACGATTTATCTCCATAGTAATTAAGAAAAAATATAAGGCCACTTCAATTTACTCCAGAAAACTTTTGGAATGTCATGAGGAAGGTGGAGGGTCACAAACCAAATACTAATTTCTTAATGTTTAGCCAAAGCATTAACACAATTTGTTCACAAATTATTTGCATTTAGTTTTATGTGAGTTATTAAAGCTTCGCAAATACTGCATGATCTTGGGTTATTTTTGATGTGTTATGTCGTTTTCTTTATTTTGACAATTTAAACTACTAACAACTGTTCTTATTGGACACATTTTTGTAAAAAAGATTATTACTATATGTATTATAACTTTAGTTTGCCAAAAATACACAGAGTATGCGAAAGACACAGAAACAACCATAATGCATCTACAAAGTGGCCAAATTCTCTCAAAAACAAACAAATGCACGGTACAGCATGGCTTACTCAAGGCATAATGGTCCATCAAAGATGTACCTTACAAATTTTTTTTATTTTTTATTCATAATTAAGCAGAGAGTTCTGTCGTTCAGAAAGACAGGCAGACGTGTGGGCTTCAACCTGAAATAATATCACTGATCACATTAAAGCTAATCAGCTTATTTTTAGCTTTAACCTTTTAACCATTAAAAACTCTTTATCTGTCAACGATGGGTACTAATGCTAGTCTATTATACTTCTTGTATAGTTTCATGTTGCTCTCACTGTTTTCTCAGAGTCTCTGTGTAACAGCTAGATGTTGATCAATGCATCAGGTATAATTAATATAGCAAGTTATATCTTAATTAGAATTGCACATGCTTGTCTCTAATCAGACAGTAGTACGTATTTTAGATTTTAGTGTGTGCATGCGTGTGTGTGAGACATTTCCATATTATACTGATAATAATTACACCAATATAAACTACGTGCGAAAATTTAATGCTTTGACGAATACACATCCAGGTTACCCAGAGAATCAAAAGGAGCAATCAGAAGCAAGTTATCAGTTTTTTTTTTTGTGTCTATCTGAATACCGTAAACCTTTTCTTATAAATGTTTTAAAGAAAGATGACAGGAAAATTGTCTTGTGTAGGAATAATAGAGGTAGGAAATGTTTGGTTAATTTTGCTCAATAAATGTGGCAAAGTGATCATTTAGGGATAATTCTTTGTCTCTTCTGTAATTCCTATTTCAATACATGCCTCAGGTATGTCTCTGCCTAGTTCAGTACATGCAACCACAATCATGGGGAAGAATATTTGATTTGACAGAAGACAATCCAAAAGACAATCACCAACACTCTCTACAAGAAGTGTAAGCTACAGAAGGTCATGACTGGAAGGGCTGTTTGCAAAGTGCTGTATCAAAGCATATCCATGGAAAATAAACTGGAAGGGAAAGTATGGTGCACAAGCAACAGGGATGACCCCAAAAAACTTGTCAAACAAAGCTATTTCAAGAATTTCTGAGAGCTTCTCAAATAATGGAGTGAGACTGGAGTCAGTGAATCAAGAACCACCACAAACAGCTATCAGAGCTACAACTGTTGCATTATTAACATCATTCCACTCCAGAAACAGAGACAATGCCAGAAGCATTAGAAGGTCAGAAAGAAAAAGAACTAGACTATTGCCCAGTCGCCAAGTGGATGATATCACGTAGTGACAATAAGTCACACCCTGGTTATCTCTGTGCGCTATAAGACTGAAAGTATTGAAAAGGTGTTCAAGTTAATATAAAACCACTTAATGGTTGTTGGAGGCTTTGTCAAAACTAGGGTTAGTCCAAGTACGGGAGAATCATGTTAGTCACATAGGTGAACAGACTTAACATAATAAATAATTAACTAATGTTAAATAACATTGACATTTTGACTCCACTAAATCAATGTTAATTTAACTTCAGTGTGCCTTTTCAGGTTGGATAGGGAGTTTTTGAATGCTGATATTTTGTTAGGCATAAGAAGCCCCTCATCTCGTAGAAAGAATCTTTTAGCCCACATGAAAATTTCTTGCAAATAAAGCCACGGATGTGAAATGTTATCTTCGTCATCACCAGGAAGTTCCTGTGATCACTACTGTAATCTGGGTGGTCGTCATCTGTTAACGGAGTTGTAATGTTAGCAGCAGAGCCAGCAGGTGCTGCCAGGATGTTATTATTGATTCTACTGTGACCACGATATGGCCTTCTGTTCTTATCGGAAAAACAGTGGTTAAGGCATTGGACTATGGTTCGGAAGGTCCCAGGTTCAAACCCAACGACCACCAAGTTGCCACTGTTGGGCCCTTGAGCAAGGCCCTTAACCCTTAACTGCTCAGAAGTATAATAAAAAAAATTTAAGTTGCTCTGGATAAGGGTGTCTCCCAAATACCTAGATGTGGATGTAGAAATGTAGTGGAGTATAAGTAAAAGCTGCCAGAAATATAACAAAGAACATATGTGAAAATTCTACAAAATTACAGTAACAAAGTATTTGCCCCATGTTACGTTACAACATTGCTATACGTCTAGAACAATCCATGCTACCTCCTGCCACCTGCTGAAAAATAGATGGTGGTAGTGGTGTGGAATTGGAAAGTGCATGTGTAGTGGTAGGAATTAACATTATCATGTTGGGCCTGGTCATGGCAGGCAAACCTTTTATATAAAACATTGTTACAGGGTTAATACAATTTCAAGGTATGACCAGAAATTTTTGTTTGATGCAAGTAAAGAAAGCAAAAACTATCTAGTATGTGCTGTTTCTCAGGGGTGATCAGATTCTGTAATCAGGATAGATTGCTCAAGTATATTGTATATTCTATGCTATTTAAATAATCAAAATTTTGTTCTTTATCCATTTGGGGAAAACAAGACACCTTGTTTCCCAATTTGGCTGTGACATTGATGTCATGTTAAAATGGATTTCAAATAAATGCATAGTATTGTTGTTTGTGACTTATGACTGAGATGATCAAAAAAAAAAAAAGATTAATAGCCATTTGATGTTATATATTTAATTCTGATTTGCAGTCATACTGAGTGTTAGGAGGCTTGAAATTCAGTATAACAGGAGAAGTGCTCAGGTACAAAACTGTTTGTAGGATTTTCAGTCCTGAACTACTGAGTGACTGCAGTCACAAGTTATCAGAGAACAGCTGTCTGGGGACGGTTCCACTTGACCACAAAGATGGTCTTGGACTCAGCTGATGCAGTCACCACATGCATCCCAAGCAGACCACAAGAGGCCTCCATGCGACAAGAACCAGAAGCGGGGCACCAGGGTGAGTCAGACAGGTCCGGAGGGCAGGGAGGGTCTGTCTGGATCACTCAAGAGCACTATGTGTAGCTCCACAGAGATGGAGAAGATAAAGAGAGATAACTGTTCGGTATGGTCACAGTCACATGTATAAGGTGAACATATATTTTGTGCAAAGATCTAGCAGGGACTCCGGCAAGATTAACTATGACACCAAAACTAAAAGTGAGAGCCAGAAGGACACATATAGCATGAGGGCTCCCTAGGAAGTAAAGCAACCATTAATTCCACAGTCAACAAAGGGATCAATGAGAGTCCTGGAAGAGCACCAAACATCCATCCAATGTTTGGATCCAACAGCATCCAAACATAGCAGTTCCATAATACTCGACGTTTGAGTTCCCCATATCTGCACCTTTATCGCATACAAATCTATTCACAAAAGGCTTGGCTAAATTCAAGATTCAAAGAACTTTATTAATCCCAGAGGGAAATTGCTCTTGGTTATACAGTTGCTCTGATTAATTTACCGTGAAGCAACGAAAAGTTAGATTAGGAAAAAAAATATATATATATATTAGACAGGAAAAAAAATAAAAAATAAATAATAATAATAATAAAAATTATAAATAGAAGTAAAATAGAATAGAATTAACTATGGCACATAATTTACATATTTCACTAGATTTGTAGTGTAAGTGAAAAAGGGGGTAAATAACTAGGTTTTAAACATTGAAACTGTGTCTGAGTCCCAAACATTAGTTGGAAAGCTATTCCATAACTTTGGGGCTTTGTAAGAAAAAGTTCTGCCTCCTATGGATACAAAATACAAGGTCCTGACAAGCAGCCTGCATCCTTTGATCGAAGTAGATGTGGTGGAACACTAGCATTTCACTCAGGTACTGTGGCACGAGACACAGTATCTACTATTATACGTCAATATTTTAAAATCAGTGCTAGATTTTATTGGGATCCAATGCAGTGTGGATAAGATAGAGGTGATGTGGATCACTCTGGCTGCTGCATTTTACACTAACTGAATCATCTAGATCATCTGGATGTTCAACTAGGTGCATAAACAAGCTCTAGTTTGTCTAAAATGCAGCAGCCAAAGTCCTCACTAGAACCAAGCGATATGAGGGCTCTTACTGCTAATCCAACCTAGAGGTGACAAAAGCATGACCTAGTGTTTCTGCATCATGTAGTGTCAATATATTGATTATCTTGGTGATATTTCTGAGATGAAATAATGCTATCCTATTAATATTATCTACATGAGTTTCAAATGAAAGATTGGACCCGATATTGACACCAAGGTCTTTTACTACTGTATATGATGAAACAGAAAGGCCACTCAAAGCTACCTTGTGATCAGCAAGCTTGCTTCTGTCTTTTCAGGATTAAGCAGAAGGAAGTTAATTAGCATCCAGTGTCTAATGTCCTTGACATATAAGTGTGATTATCAGCATTACAGTGGAAGCTAATACCATGCTTACGGGTCGTGTTTCCCAGAGGAAGCATGTAAAGAGAAAGTACCAATGGGTCTAAAACAAAACACTGTGGAACACCAGACTTCATATTAGCACTTGGCAAAGTCAAGGTTTCTTAATTAGGGGTTTAATTCAATTCAATTCAATACAATTTTATTTATATAGCGCTTTTAACAATGGTCATTGTCTCAAAGCAGCTTCACAAAAATTAAAAAAAAAATTTTAGAAAAGAAAATACTTGCTAATTTAAAAGAATTAGTAACATAACCATTGCTGAGTGACAAGTTGACTAGTTTTAACAGTGGTTCAGTAATTTCTGGTATTATTGATTTGAGAAAATTTGTAGGTGTAGGATCTAGTTCACAAGTTGATGATTTTGATTTTGGAGTAAAATATCCTAGGCCGATAGTTAGCCGATATTTAGCTTATCAATGTTTATTAAATTGTCTGGTTTCAAAGCCTGAATTTTTTGCTGAATACAGGATAAAGCGGTATAGAAGATGAGTGAGAGTTAGAAAATATGTATGAAGTCCTCACCACTACATGTTATTGATTAACTCTAAACATTCCTGATGATCTGACATCGCCTGATCTAATTCTGTGGGGTCAGACAGTGATGCAGTCATAGCTAATAATTCTGGGTTAAAGTGATGCTGATAAAGCTCTGTGCAGTACTTGATGTGAATGTATGTTTAATGCGATGCGTTTATTTGATATTTATACAATAGACAATTTGGAAATATAGTAATATTGTAAATAGTGGTTTAAGTTTCATGTTTCTGTTTATTTTAGGAATACGAGGCCATCTGGCCAATAGTCCAACATACATTTGTGTATGTGTATGCATTTGTGGCAAACGTGTATAACAAAGACATGACACTATAATACATAAGAGTGTCACGATTTCGATTTTAAATCGAAATCGATCGAAATCCATGCTCAATCTCGATTATCGAATCAAAAAATGGAATCGTCGATGCTGCCACGCCCCCATATCACGTCAGCTTGGCTTGCCAAGCGGAAAAAAAAACACGCTTGTTGAAGTGCTGCAAGTCAACCGAACAGCTACAACAGCCAAAAGATAGCATGGCAACTGCAGACGCAGGAGACCCGTCGACAGAACTTGAACTGAAGTCGCCGGTGTGGAAGTATTTTGGATTTCCAGTGAGTTATGTTGACAACGTTCGTGTTGTCGACCAAAAAAAAAAAAAAAAACACAGTTTGCAAGCTCTGCTATGTACGTATACCACATTATTACACCGGCAGCACGACTAACATGGCAGGGCATCTCCGCAGGCACCACAAAAACATAGATTTGTCTGTTAAACCGACAAGTGTAACACAAACTACTCT
>JAQMYJ010000017.1:12036328-12046481 GCA_030014305.1 Clarias laeviceps
CGAGAATCGAATCGAACCGTGACTTTAGAATCGAAAATGTAATCGAATCGAGGATTTGGAGGATCGTGACACCCTTAATAATACATAGTGTATGTACAGAGGATATAAGCAAGGGTACATCAACCGATAATTGTGCATTACAAAGACTATCAGAAATGATAGTCTTCTCTGCATTTCATAATAAGATGTAAGATCTTAATTTCCATCCATGCTCAGAATAAGAAACCGATGAGAGAGCAATGTAAACATTATGCAAGAGAAAAGGGTTGAAATATTTTCTGTGCAAATTTTGATACACAAGACAGGCACATAATTTTCTCACCATATTTATGATTTTTTATTTTTTTTTGTCAGTACGATATTATTTTATCTCCCTGTTCATGCAGTGAAATGATGACCTGAACATTGTCATTAAATGCCATAGACCAAAGAGAAAGACTTCAGAATACTGGATATTTCTGATCACAACAAATGCACACTTGGTACCAAAAGTCTGAAACTTTCCTTCAGTTGAAAACAGAATGACATTTACTCTAGATGCAACATGACTAATGGAGCTACACTGGAATCTTGGATTGCCGAGGTCTTGATATACGAGTAGTACGCATGCGCTTTGTCTGCTGATCGTCACATGATCAAAACTGGGCCAATGGTTCTTCTCTCTCTCGCGCTATGGGATAATGGGCAATCGTCTCCCATGCTCAGTCTCAGTACGTGTGCCTCACTCGATAGTCAGCATCAGTGCGCATGTAAAGCAAAAGCAAGTGTCATTAGAGATGTACCTTGTTAAAGAACCAGTTTTGGGAGTCTCTCCTTGTCAGCAAGCTGCGTGCGTGCGTGCCATTAGAAAGGTTCCTTGTTAAAGAAGTTTCTCGACAGAGCAGTGTTTCCGTGTGTGGGGGTTTGTCGGAAACACTGTTCTGTCGGGATTCTTTTCAAAGGTGGAGTGCAGGTTAATTCGTTTTTATTTTCATTTTACAGCAGTGATTTCTGTTCTGTTGTGTATGCGCGTCTCCTTTTTTGTAATAAAATTTAAAAAGACTTCCATGATATTCTAGTGTCATTAGAGAAGTTCCTTGTTAAAGAAGTTTCCCGTGTGTGTGTGCGCGCGCGTTCGGGTTTGTGTGTGAAAGTCGTCGTACACAGTAGCACCCCCCTCTTCCTCTCCTTTCGCCTTCACACATGCACACGCGTGTACGGACACAAACACAGGCACTAACTGAAACACTGCTCTGTCAGTATTCTTTTTAAAGGTAGAGTTCAGGTTAATTTGTTGAATTTTTACTTTACAGCAGTGAGTCCATTAGTGTGTGCTTTGCATGAATATGCTTCGATACAGCACTCTGCAAACTTGTATCTCTTCAGCAAAGACTTTCTGTGGCTTACCCTCCTTGTGGAGGGTAGTGTTGGTCTTCTGAACAGCTGTCTTTTACAGTACGTAATTGGGGTTGCGGGTAGTAAGCAATATAAATATTCAGTATAAATACACAATATTTATACTGAATCAATAGCAATTTACTTTATATTTTAAGATACTGGATCTTTGCAATAGCTTGAAATATTTCATGTGACATCTTAACTTTTAAGTTAAACTTTTTTGTAATTAAATTACAAAAGACTTCCATGATATTCTATTTCTAAGATACTGTATATATTCAGTTTTATTGTTGTTTAAAACCGAGGTCCATCATGTGATTTCGCTTTTAGTTGTTGATTAAGCACAGAAGTTAATATTTTAATATTTAAGTTAATATTAAATTAAGTCTACAAGTTAATTTAAGCAGGGTGCTCCTTAGAGCTGAACCATGAGGTCTGTTCCTCAGCTACCTTGGCATCATAGTTATATCTTAAAATGTTATTAATGACCTAAAATACCATTTTATTTTCTTTCTACAGTGAGAATGTCAACACGTACTGCCTCCACATAGCAGAGGATGATGGAGAGGTGGATACAGATTTTCCCCCTCTAGATTCCAATGAGCCCATCCACAAGTTTGGTTTCAGCACACTTGCGCTGGTGGAGAAGTACTCATCTCCAGGACTAGGCCCAAAGCAGTCCATTTTTGTCAGAATGTGAGTTGTCTTTTATTTAGTTTGTGGTTACACCCACACACAAACACATTGCCTTGACCCCCCCCCCCCCCCATAAAAAAAATAAATAAAAAATTGTGCGCTTGAAGATTTTATTCGGTCACCTTTAGCTTTGATTACAGCACACAAAGTGGTGTCCAGTTTATGTATGAAAATTTTTTCCTCATGCTTCCAGAACCGTTCTTTCACAATTTGAGATGTGGAATATTCCTGTGACATCAGGAAAGAAAAACTCAATTGATGTGATTCCTTGGTCATTTAGTATATCCATGTCATCAGTTTATTGGCACTTAATATTGTTGAGCTTAAACCCGGCCAACGGAAACAATCAGATCATAACCCTGCCTCCAGAGGCTTGTACAGTGATGGTTGATGCAGCCCAATAATTGGGCCCTTATAAATTGGTGACTTGTTTTGGGCCAAATAGTCTTTTTCTTTCCCTCTCCCTATATAATTTACACTTAAATATACATTTGCCTATACATTTTCTGATTCTCTTATCCAAACCAGCTTACAACTGAGCAGTTAATGGTTAAGGACCTCACTCGGAGGCCTAGCAGTGGACACTAAGTAATGTTTATTTTTCAATGAATCTTGACAGTACAGTCCTGTACTGGTCTTACAGAGGCTCTATCTGATTTTTGCTTAATCTCAGTTTTTGTTTTAAAGCTTTTTTTAAACTGCTTAATGATGATCCCAATGTAGGTCAGACTGTCATGGTACTATATTTAATATTTTACTGCTGAACACCCAGCATTATATGTTATGCAGAGTCTGGGCGATATTTCTTTGGTTGCAGTGCACAGATTGGTAAGGTATCTTCCACATACTTCCAACAATTTTTAGTCTGTGGCAGTTGTATTTATAGAGCAAGGAAGATAAGAACACAACTTTGACCGCACAAATATTGAGGCCATAAATGTTGAGGTTAAGGCAAGATTGGAATTTTCAAAGATAGTGATGGGAAGGCCAAAGTGTGGAGAATGAAAGGACCTGCTCATGATCCAAAGCATATAGATGCAGCCACGTACCTTAGAGGGTGTTTGTAATTTCCACAGTAAACATGTCAAATCAAGCCCAATTCTTGCATTTGGAGAAAGTCATTATTAGATGGTGCTTTGTTCTTAAAAACACATTCAACAGTAACCAAGTGTTTATAAAGTGTGTGGTGGATTGAGTTCATGCTGCAAAGGTGTGTATCTTTGTTTAAGCCTTGATTTATGCATTATTCTTCCCAGACTTGTAACAGTAGTTTCTTAAGTTTTCTTAAGTAGAGGAGCTACAGTATAAACATTACCTGTTTATCACTAGAATTGTCCCTCAAATTTTACCATAAGGATTTTCCCCTGTATCAAATACGTCTTACTTTGTTTGTTTTAAGAAATTAATATTGGGTGAACAATTCAAACTGTGTCCTCTGTTTTTTTAAGGCAGACATTAACCTTGAACCAACAGTTTTAATCTTAAAATTATATTATTCCCAGACTTACCAGAAATAATTTACTCAGTTATTTAATGAGTGAAAATTACATTTAATTGTTGTAATGTATAATTCTAATTTGTTCTGTTACTTTCTCTGCACAATTTGTGGTCTGTCATTGGCTGTTTTTTGTGATGACTGAGGTATAGGGTTTTAATAAGGAATTTAAATGTTTCAAAGTCAACTTTTGTCAATTCTGCTACATGTACAGTGCAAACATATAGAGATTTGAAATTACGTTACTCTCAATCCCCTTACAAACACGAAGTAAAAAAAAAAAAAAAACTTAAATAATAAACTTAAACTAAAACAGTGGTAAGACAACTGAGTAACTGTCCTGCAAAAAGGGACAGTTAACATCACAGAAGGCCGAAATGGTGCAAAGTGGAACAGTGCAATAGGAGTAGTGCAAATGAGCTTATTTTAGTTTGTTTAAAGTGGCATAAGTTTACAGTTCTATAATTGCTTCGCTGAGGTACTGAACAGTCCAATGCTGCACCATTGACAGGTGCAGGTGAGTGCATGTGAAATGGGGGAGACAGTGTTCAAGAGTAACCTCTGTGTTCAGTTCTTCATTGCTGGGCTGAGGTAGTGAGCAGACCAATGCCGAAATATTATTCAGCGTTAGGCAGCATCTTGGGCTTAATTAAAGCAGAATATAGTCACAACTGAACTGTAATAAAAGAGCCACTGACAAAAGAAACAAACCACACGCACACCCATTAAGTGCAAATTAAAGGACTTTTTTTGTTTTTTGTTTTTTTTGTGGCATGCATGCACTGTCCCATATTTTTTTAGAAAGGGTGACAGTTCTGCAGTGGAATTATTTGCATCTATATGAGAAAGTCATGAAGGATCAGTACTGTAGCCTATAGACGTGTCCAAAGGTTTTGAGAATTACACAATTATCACAATGTCTGCTGCTTTGGTGTTTTTAAATCAAAGGCTTTATTGACAATTACATTAAGTTTATGCAAAGAGTCAATATTTGCAGTGTTTGCCCTTCTTTTTCAAGTCATCAGCAATTCGCCTTGACATGCTGTCAATCAACTTCTGGTCCACATCCTGACTAATGGCTGCCCATTCTTGCATAATCAATGCTTGGAGTTTGGTAGAATTTGTGGACTTTTGTTTGTCCACCCGCCACTTGAAGATTGACCTCATGTTCTCAATAGGATTAAGGTCTGGGGAGTATCCTGGCCATGGACCCCAAATTTCGATGTTTTGTTCCCCAGGCCACTTAGTTATCACTTTTGCCTTATAGCAAGGTGCTCCATTATCCTGGGAAAGGGATTGTTCATCCCCAAACTGTTCTTGTATAGTTGTCCTGAGAGGATGTTTTTGTACCATTCTTTATTCATGGATGTGTTCTTAGGCAAAATTGTGAGTGAGCCCACTCCCTTGGCTGAGAAGCAACCTCACACATTAATGGTCTCAGGATGCTTTACTGTTGGCTTGACACAGGACTGATGTTAGCGTTCACTTTTTCTTCTCCAGACTTACTTTCTTCTGGAGCTATTTTCCAGATGTCCCAATCAATCACAAAGGGAATTCATCAGAGAAAATGCAGTCCAAACCCTGTACCTTTTGTAAAATATCAGTCTATCCCAGAAGTGGCTTCTTGCTGCCCTTCTTGACACCAGGCCATCCTCCAAAATGCTGTGCATGCAGAGGTACTCACATGTTTGCTGCCATTCCTGAGCAAGCTCTGTACTGGTGGTGCGCTGATCGTGCAGCTGAATGAACTGGGAGACAGTCTTGGCACTTGCTGGACTTTCTTGGGTGCCCTGAAGCCTTCTTCAAAACAATTAAACCGCTCTCCGTGAAGTTCTTGATAATCTGATAAATAGTTGATTTACGTGCAATCTTACTAGCAGCTATCTACAGTAGCTGCTAGTAAGAAGGCTTTATTGACTATTACATTAAGTAATGCCTTTGCCTTTGAATCCCTTTTTGTGCAAAGCAATCATGACTGCAGGTTTCCTTGAAGGGGTGTTTCAATCACGCCCTGCTTTTAAAGCTTCTAGTCTGTTATTCTAACTCAATCAGCATGACGGAGTGATCTCCAGTCTTGTCCTTGTCATGTTCATTTTCATGGCAAAGATGGGACTTTGCGATTAATTGCAATTCATTGGTTAATTTTTCATAACATTTTGTAGTATACTTTATAGAAAATCAATATTTGTGTCATTCTCAAAACTTTTGAAGACCGTACAAACCGTTCTATGCATATTGTACTCTGGGACAACACCAGGTACTGGTATTAGTACTTGTTACCTCCAAGTTGCCAAATTTGTACTTGTTCTGACACAAAGTGGTACATCCCTATCATATATATATATATGTGCTTGTGTTCTGTTTAACTTTTAGCGTACGTGCGGAGGTTAAATCCGTCCATGCTATTATGCTATTATTCATTAGTGTTAGTAAACTTTTCATTGTATTCAGTTAGTTTGTCCTCAGTTGAACAAATTTGCTTCGGGTGAAATTGACTGAAGAATTGAGTTTATAAAGCATAGACCGATTGCTCTTCATACTATAGTTTAAATACGCTGCCTAGCCAAATACACTGCAAGTTTCACACACTAGTACAGTGGAACCTTGGATTACATAATTTGTTCCGGAAGCGGGCTCGTATACCAAAACACTCGTAAATCAAAGCAAATTTTCCCCATGAGAAATAATGGAAACTCAATCATTCCACAGCCCGATAGATAGATAGATCCTTCCTTCCTTCCTTATCATCATCATCATCCCCATGGGGAAATTCACAGATCCAGCAGTCCACAAATTGTAAAAACAATCCTATAAACAACCAAAATTTTAATATAAAAAAAATAAATAAAAATAGGGAAAGGTCCTGTGCAAAGTCACAAGAGTGCAAAGTGTTTTTTTTTTTTTTTTTTTTGTCATCAGTTTTTTGCAGATGTTAAAAGTAAAAAATAAATACATGAAAATAATTAATATAAAATAAAAACATTAACCTGCACTTTACCTTAAAAAAAAAAAAAAGTAAAAATAAAGTGTTTCCGTTTATGCGCACAGGCTGTGTGTGTGTGTGTGTGTGTGAAGCCGAGAGGGGGTGTAAAGGCTAGAGTGTGTGTGTGAAGGAGCACAGTGTGAAATTACGCGTGCACACAAATGACAGGCTGAAACAGAGAGGGAGAAAATGGATCTTTAACCTCTCAACTTTCTTTGGCTTTACATACACGCACACACGTGTGATAAGAAACAGTACACACGTGCTTACAAACACAAAATAAAATGTTTTACGCACACATACGTGGTCACAGTGTTACGGTAAACAGTGCACAGATGTTGATTATACCAGGGAGAGACGCGCACTAAGACCCAGCAGGGGAGATGATTACCCACAATTCCGCAGCGCAAGATTGAGAAAAAACATTGGCTTAGTTGTGATCACGTGACGCTCGACGTCAAACCAAGAAACGCATGCGTACTACTTGATCCTCGGTACTCGTAAACCAAGACTTTCTCGTTTTTCAAGTCAAAATTTATTAGAAATCTTTGCTCGTCTTGCTGAACACTCGCAAACCACGTTACTCGCAATCCGAGGTTTCACTATTTCATTTGACTGTCTTTACCTTTAATTGCAACACTCAATGTGCAGAATGTACATTGTAGGATGAGAATGCTAAGATTCATTAGACTCAGATTGTGAAAGAGTGGCTGTGGCAGTATGAGGAATCATTTTCACACATGAATTCATGCAACTTTGTACAGAAATTAATGTTGTGACATTGTCAAAACGATGCCACAGCAGTACTGTTTTTTTTTTTTTTTTTTTTTTTTTTTGTCCAGTGTAGGTTGTAGGAAGCCTGTGTCAAATTGCTGGTGCTTTCATTAGAGTAATGACTTCCTGCAGATATTTGCTGCCTAAGTGCTGAATGCAGATAACTCACCTACACTCTTGTGAGAATGTGCATTTTATGTAGCCTTTACGGGAAATACAATATCTATTTTACTGCTTGCGTTTAGGTAGAGGGACACGAAAGGTAAGGATATTGGGTAATTTGTACACTCTGCACATAGAATGGCATGGAATAGGGTTAGCACTTTCTGCATTGCCTGACAAATCATCCCTGAAATCTTATGTTTATTCCAGGGCTGCTCAGTCTTTGGGCCTGCTGCCATTGATGCAATAAAAGAGGAAAATTCAGATAAGTCATACAGTGTTTGATGGTCTATATTCTCTTTCATATAGCAATGCAGCTCATGGTTTCTCATTGATTCCAGTGGACAGTTTAAAGGTTACCATGAAAGAGATTCTACAGAGGGCCCTCAAGAAAAGAAAAGGTTCACAAAAAAGTCCAGGTAAGAGATTTTATTGACTTTAACAACGAGAAGCTGTAATATTATGGTCTCTCCCCATATTTAATCACTTGCAAAGTTTGACTGTCTGTGAATCAGTAATGAAAAATAGCTCTAAATTGAATTCAACACCAATACGCTACATCGCAGAATTGTACTATACAGATATAAATTTCAGCAAGGATGGAATTTTAGTTAATGAATGGATTTATAGATCAAGATTAAAGATCCTGTAAAAGATCAAGGTAAGACTATGGCTACGTTCAAACTCCAGACAAAGGTGCTCCATATCCAATTTACTGAGCAAATCTGTTTTTTCTTCTTAGACTGTTCAATATTGTGTTTTCAGTGTGACTATATCTGACATTTAGTCCAAATTGAGCAGAATTCGACCTGCATGCAAAAAAGAACAATTTGTCATGTGACATCGTATAAAAAATGTGGAATGGCTCAAGACTTTTTCACACTGTAGGCCATGAAAAAAACAAAAGGTTAGCTCAGGTATTGCTGTGTAAGACCATTCTTTGCTTTATATGTAAAAAAAAAAAAAAAGTAGTATTTTAGGAAAAGCAGAGCAACTTTGGTTCATTCAGAAACTAGACTTGAAGAGATGGCCATAGAAAAGAGGTAGCCCAAAGTGAAATAGGGAGATAGATTGTTATTTGAGCTCCTTGAACAGTTCACGTTCACTGCACATTCACGATTCGTTCTTCTATGTCTTGACGGACAAGGGGGGGGGGGATTTGGCTTTTCTTTTGCTGGAGTAAACAGATAACCAACTACACTGGAGTGTATTTTAAAATTCTTTTTGTTAATGCCTGTGGAATCTAACCACCAAAACACAGGTCACCTGTGAGAGTGCATGAGCTGGGCAGCTCTGTAAGGATCTACTAAGGTTACAGTTACATTGCAGCATAATTAATTAATTGCAGTGTTAGGATACTGTATGGGTACATGATGTATTTAGTTTATAGCATGCACACACGCGCACACACATAGGGAGAGGGCATTGGTGGCTTAGTGGTAGGTTTCTTGCCTACTATGTGGGAAAGTTCTGGTTCAATTCCCACCCAATGCTCCAAAAAATTAAGACCTAAACACTCTTTTGTGTATAAAGATGAAATAAAGTCATATTTAGACATATCCTTTTTTCAGCAATATGATGAGCTGGATTTTTTTATTTTAATCAGCTATACACACACGACTGTGCAAAAAATAAATAGTTCAGATTCATAAAATCACTTGTTTTTATGGTTGTTTTAGGTTGTTTCTGTGACCAAATAAAAGTAGTAGTAGTAGTAGTTTTTTTTTTGAGATGTCATTTCCATGTTCTGGTATCAGTAAAATTTACACATTTTAAAAGTCATGATCACTTTAGTTCGATATGACGTATCAGAAAATTCAAATGCACAGTGTGACATTTGAAGCCTTTTCTGTTGACATGCACTGGCAGGACTTCTGTATATGGGACCTTTGATCAATATACCTGGGCGAGAAACACTCAGCAAAGTAAGAGAAAAGACTGTCCAATGTTACTTATTACTTAGGTCAGTCAGTCCAAACAGATCACACACAGAATTCACACACACAATTTTTAATGAATCCCCAAGTGCAGTTGCCAAAACCATCCAAGGCTGTGATGAATCTGGCAAGTATTTATAAGCAAATGCTATAAACAGCTGTAAGACTAATTAGAAAAAAGTCTTCAGTTTGCTAGGGAGCATAAATAATGGACTTCTGAGTAATGGAAATGTTCATGAGGTGCATTAGAGTAAGAGGGGAAGCACATGATGTGATGTATCCATTATGCATAATGCCAACTGTTTAAGCCTCTGGGTGATCTTGGTCAATCTTCAGTTGGTCAGGTCTTGGTTCAGCAACGTTGTATGGCAATGAAATGCAGACAGTTGGTGACTTGAAGGACAAAGGTATCACATCAATGATGTTTCCTTCTCTGATGTCACAGGCATATTCAAGGAGTCAGATTGTGAAAGAGTGGTTCTGGGAGCATGAGGAATCATTTTCACACATGAACTGGCCACCATATTGTGTGCTGTAATTAAAGCTAAATATGACCGAATGAAATCTTAGTGTATGTGACCTTTTTGGACAGACAGTGTACAGTGGTTACTCATGCGGTATTCTGGTTTTACCGCCACGCCTCACGGTGGCAACATTTGGGTTTGTGTGTTTGCTGGCTTCTACCGCTGAGTGGCGCTATATAACTATAGACTGATGCCTCGGGCATCA
>JAQMYJ010000017.1:12062007-12073377 GCA_030014305.1 Clarias laeviceps
CCGTGTGTGTGCGCGTGTCCCCGTGTGTGTGCGCGTGTCCCCGTGTGTGTGCGCGTGTCCCCGTGTGTGTGCGCGTGTCCCCGTGTGTGTGCGCGTGAGAGAGAGATGTAAGTGTGTGAGTGTTAATATTTGTGATGTGTGTAGAATAGGGAGAATTTTATGTTAAGACCTCCAAAAGGCTAGTGTGTCTGTGTACATGTGTGAGTGAGAGATGTGTGAGTGTTAACATTTGTGATGTGCGTGTGCGCGAGAGAGAGATGTGTGTGTGTGAACATTTGTGATGTGTACAATAGGCCGCAGATGTTGACACACACACTCGCCTTTACAGACCCCCTCCCACCCCCTCCTCCTCTCGGCTTCCCACACACATAAAGTGAAACATGACAGGCTGATACAGAGAGGGAAAGAAAAAATGGATCTTTACCCTCTAATGAGACTTGCCTTTGCTTTATACGCACGCAAACACGTGTGCTATAATAAACAATACATGCGCGCTGTACACACATGCTTACAAACACAAAATAAAATATGTTTCACACACGCGCACACGTGGTCAGTGTTATAGTAAACAGTATACGCGAGCACGGATGTTGATTATACCAGCGAGAGACAAGCACTAAGACCCAGCAGGGGAGACGATTACCCACGATTCCGCAGCGCAAGACAGAGAAAAACCATTGGCTTAGTTGTGATCACGCGATGCTCGTCGTCAAAACAAGAAGCGCAAGCGTCATACATGATCCTTGGTACTCGTAAACCAAGGCGATGCTCATTTTTAAAGTCAAAATTTATTAAAAATCTTTGCTCGTCTTGCGGAACACGTCCGCGTTACTCGTAATCCGTGGTTCCACTGTACTTGATTAATTTTATTTAGTTGTATATTTAAGATTCTTTATTGTCATTATACAAGTGCTCAAATATATTTTCTTATCTTACATCATAAATAAGTAATTTTATCCATCCTTTTACAGGTATCTCAGGTGAGAAGGTGGAGATTGATCCTGTCACCAATCAGAAAACAAGTACTAAGTTCTGGATAAGACAGAAGCCCATCTCCATTGACTCAGACCTGCTTTGCGCATGTGACCTGGTAGAGGAGAAGAGTCCAAGTTAGTACTGCAGTTAATTATATAATTTAGACATAAAGTACCAATGGTTAGGCAGTGCTGGTTTAGCTTTTGGTGTGAGTGGCTTTAATAGTTGCAATATATTATCTAAATCAGAGAACATTATATATACACTCCTAAACAAAATCTTATTACCAGGGAAAATATAAGTATTCACACTGTGCTCTGGTGGATCATAACCAGGTTGTAAGTACTTCTTCAAAATGCCAAAAGAAAAAAACAAAAAACTGCATTTAAACTCAAACAGGCGGAAACTTAAACAGGCTTTTAAACTTTTGATCAGTTGAACAGCCTGAGTTTAAATGGAGTTTTCAATAAATTTCCAATCTTTGTTTTTGTCTCTTGCTCCTTTTTCTTCTTTTGCCATTTTGAAGCAGTTCTTACAACCTGATTATGATCCACCAGCATGAAATGGGAATACTTGGAATGTTTCCCCGTCTTATGTTTTTGTTCAGCAGTATATACTGTATATACACACACAGTTGCATCTCAATAAATTTTTATATAATCGAAAAGTTGATTTAAAAATTTAATTATTTATTAAACCCAAAATTCAGTGTATCAGAAACTTAGAATATTTTGAAAAAGTTCAATATTGGACTCTCATGGTGTCACACTGTAATCAGCTAATTAACTCAAAACACCTGCAATGGTTTCCTAAACCTTTAACATGGAGGAACAAAAGGTCATTGCTGGCTGTTCAGGGTGCTGTATCCAAGCACATTAATGGAAAGTTGAGTAGAAGGAAAAAATGTGGTAAAAAAAGGTGCACAAGCAACAGGGATAAGTGAAGCCTTAAAAGAGGATTGTGAAACAAAGTCCATAAGGAGTGGATTGCAGCTAGAGTCAGTGCTTCAAGAGCCACCACGAACAGACGTTTCCAGGACATTAATTGTGTCAAGCCACTCTTGAACCAGAGACACATCAGAGGCGTCTTACCTGGGCTAAGAACAAAAAGTACTGGACTGTTGCTCAGTGGGCCAAAGTCCGTCTTTTCAGATGAAAGTAAATTTTGCATTTCATTTGGAAATCAAGGTCCCAGAGTCTGGAGAAAGCGAGAAGAGGCACAGAATCCAAGTTGCTTGAAGTCCAGTATAAAGTTTGCACTGTCAGTGGTGGTTTTGGGGAGCGCTGTCATCTGCTGGTGTTTGTCCACTGTGTTTTATCAGTCCAAGGTCAGTGCAACCCTTTACCAGGAAGTTACTTCATGCTTCCCTTTATGCTGACCAGCTTTATGGAAATACTGATTTGATGGTATTCTAATTTATGCACCTGTGTGTATATATACAGAATTTTATATACATGTACAGTATGAACTATAATTTTCTTCAGATTACTAAGATGAAGTATTAGAATCGCGAGGGCATTTTTTGAGATGAATGTAAGATCAATCAGAATGACCGCTTTTATTTTATGATGACCCAAAATTCAGTATCTCAGAAAAAGGTTTCCTAAACCTTTAACATGGACGCATGTGTTAACCCACCTTGGGCATGAGATCTTGTGCTTGATTCCAATCATTTTATACACCAGAAATTTTAGAACACTTTAATTGATTAAACAATAAATAGCCCTCTGAATGTTTACTCTTGCTATAACCATGGATTTTCTTTCTCCTGGGAAGACTGAATTTGTTGTGAAAAAGGATAAACCAACTTGGAGACTAGTTCGTGGGAGAAAAAAGCAGCAGTTTGCAAGCTGAAAAACAGGAACTTTAAACAGAGCCATTGTGCAAGCATATGGGTACAGGCAATACAGCTATTTAAAATGTCCCCCTTAAAAAAAGATAAGGAAAAAAGCAGTTTGTGACAAATTTTGAATTGTGAAGCCTTCACCTATCTTATGTGGAGGTTATTGGTGATATCACTGAGCACTCTCAAAGATGATTTTGAGATTACAAATGTAGAGGTTGTCACATTACAAGGAATAAACTCACTCAAAACAACAAAAAGAAGCTGCAAAACAAGCCATGAAAATAATTTTAAAAAAAAATTTTTCCTGCTTGATGCAGTTGTTACCCTCAATGTTCTTATACTTTTGCTTATTTTATACTTTTGTGGTCTTCACAAAAGGTGTTTGAAGTTCACTTCTAGATATAAAAACCAGGAACAAAAAGCTAATCTATCTTTTGCTAAATTGGAATTTGGTATTTAAAAAAATATTAAATTAGCAAAAACAAGAGAGTTGACCGTGCAATGACTATTTTTATTTATAAAACTCTTAAATTATAATCATAATTTTATATATTTATTTAATTATGAATAGAATTTGTAATGGATTAATGTGATGCTTTTACAACTTCGTTTTTGCAGGTCATGCAATTTTTAAGCTCACATATCTTAGCAACCATGACTACAAGGTTCTTTACTTTGAATGCGATGCTGCTACAGTTAATGAGATCGTGCTAAAGGTGAAGTATCATCCTATTTTTCCCTCAGTAACTATTCACCTGACAGTTTCTTTTCAAGCAAATAAAATAAAATGTTTTTTTTTTTTGTTTATTTTAAAGAATAGAATGTTACTCAGTAATACTTAGTGATATACACTGAATGCTGTATTTGCTCTGTATTTTCTGGCTATCTATCAGGTAAACTACATCCTTGAGTCTCGAGCCAGCACCTCAAGAGCTGATTATTTTGCACAGAAGCAACGCAAACTCAGCCGTCGTACCAGCTTTAGCTTTCAGAAAGACAAGAAATCAAGCCAATAGGACATAGTTAAACCACTGATAATGAGTTGTCTCAACGAAACAAAGACAAAAACAGAAGAAAAATCATTGATAAATGGAGGCCTTTAATTAAAGAGTGTCAGGATGGTACAGTATAAAATTGGAAACCATAATAACAATAACAGGAGATGGGGGGGGGGTGTTGATAGGAGGAAAAGAAGAAACAATAATGCAAATTAATAGACGTTTTAGAAGGTACAGTTGTGAAGTTAACATTAAGCTTAAGGAGATAAGGCTTGGGAGACTCTGTAGTTAAATAAACTTCTCAGGGTCTGTCTCCATATTAAACTTAGCCATTATTAGTATAAGGACAGAGATTCTGCACATTGTGCCAGCTTTAGTGTTTCTTTTTTTGTATCATGTCCACTGCATACAATTCTAGCAAATTAATTTATGTGTACATAAGATCAAGTCAAGATTTTAAAAATCTCATATCTTTTACCCAAAAATATAAACAGTATTTAGGATTGCTTAAAAAATCTTATTCATACAGGTAAATTAAAGAATGGCACTAGATGCAGTGCCGGTCCCATGCCTAGATAACGTGGGAGGGTTGTGTCAGGAAGGGCATCCGGTGTAAAACCTGTGCCAAGTTGTTGTGTGAATTGGATGGTCCACTGTGGCGACCCCTCGATGGGAACAGCCGAAAGACTTAACAACAACTGGTAAATTAAAGACACATTGGGGAGCAAGGCATTTTTTTCTTTAACAGCAAAACTGAACCAGACATATTGTTAATAATACATTTGGCTGTTAAGTTCCAGAAATCACAAATGCAATCAGATAAATTATTACTTGTATTTTTGTTGATTCTGTGATTATTATACCCATCCTAGCCACCAAGGGTGATAAGAATCAGTTGTGTGTGCATGCACTAATGCTGGGATCTTCCTACAAAGTCACATATTGACATGTCAGTATAATACATAGTGCTGTCATACAAACATTGTTCCATTTTTTTCCATCTCATGTAATGCCCACTGGACCATGTATACATACTATGTACATGATATCCCCATGATATACATCCTTAGATAGGAGTATATGATATAGTAAAGGTTAACACACACCTGAAGAGACCCTAGTACATTGATCTTGTAAGTTGAAGCTGTTTTATGAATTGATGTCCCTTTATTGCCAGAGCATGTGTTCATGAGAGTTTTAATCTCCCCTTGCATGCAGTTGATACTCAGATAACACATGCATTTCATTACTTATTTCCTACCCAATTTTGTTAGACACATTTGTGGCATTTCTTGAACATGGGAGTGGTAAGATAGTCGATGCAAGGCTACAGGCAGTGAAAAAGAAATGGCAAAGACTCCAAAAATGTCCAAGGAATTTTTTTTATTGTGCCACAGGTTTTCCGAAAAGGTTCACAAGGAACCAAAGTCCAACAAATACAGGTAACCAAAAGGAAGAAAAAAAAGAAAAACAACAAACAAAAGAAACCGTTCATAATACAAGTCAACAAGTAACAAAATATTAAATACAGTTGCCTACTGGTCTAACATACACATTCTCTTCTCCAAACAGTTCTTTGTTCCCCCCTAACCTTACAACTATTCCTTCATTTGCAAATTGGCCAATGGTAAACTCTCATTAGTTACTAAATGAGCATTTTACATATTACAGATAATTTATTAACATACAGAAAGTATTTTAAACAACCTTCACCTTTAGTAATTGATATTATTTCATCACAATCATCCAATATTTACACATTGAATTTTAAGCCTAAACATCCTTAATAGACCAACTCCCCTTCAGGAGGACATATAGTTGACTTCCTGTTTGCGACCCCTTCCACTAGTCAACTCCAGGAACCGTTAAGACAAAGAAACAGACATTAATATACAAACATTGTTAGTCCAACTTATAACAATCAATATGAAATGCGCACCTTTCTCAAGCAGAATCAACAAGAAAAATAAAAGTCTTTCAAAACAAAAAGTCTGTTTTCATTCACTACATGATTGTTGCTACTTCACAATGGGGATGCAGGGCATATTCCTTATTGTGCTGCGTGTGTACCTGCAGTACTATCTTCATGTCTTACCCAAGCATAGGCTGGCTCACATTGGCGTATAGATGGACCCAGTCCAATCCAACATTGCTATCTCCTCCTCATAGCTATTATATCTGTTTTTTGCTCAAATGTAAGCATCTACTGTAGGTCTCACCAGGTGAAATAGACTATAATACTTTTGTGTATTCAAGATAACTAAATACCCCACCAGATGTCAATACCTGAGTTTGTTAGAAACTTTTGTTGTGTCTATATACTCATAAGAAAATATCCAAGTAATTACCTTAGAAGTATAAAATGTATATTTTACAGTTATATTTTGTATATTATGATGCATAATACCTTTAGGTTTGTTAAATCGGCATGTTTGCTATCCAAGCTTAGCCCCTTCTTTGGTGTTTCAAATATGGGAACAAATATGCAAAAATGTAACAACACCAAAAGCTGTTTTTTTTTTTTTTAGTTGGATTCATCTTTTGTTATTCAAATCGAAAACCTATGCTTAACTTCAAGTTTCTGACTGCCATTTTGTATTGACTGTTTAAGGGTTCCCCCAGTCTATGGTCTATGAAGCTGCAAAGCTAATAAATGAACACAATTAAGTGCTGCATAATTGTATTTCAAAGTAAAACATTTTAATAAAATGTATGCTGTTAATTATGAGGCATTTTTAGGATATGCAAATATTGTATTTAATCAATAAAGACTTGTCATACACAGTTGTGTACTATGCTGTTTCTTTCTGCTCCATTACCTGAAGCTGATAATGCCAGGTACTGCAATAAATTGTGGAGAAAGCAGATTAATAAAAAATGCTCACCAGATCAGAATGTTCTTGTCTAATTTCACAAGCTCTTTTCTTTTCTACCATTTTAATAGACTCAGTGAAACTAATACTCAATATTAATTATTTGTGATATTTCAAGCCTTTTTATTTTAATTTTTGATTATTATGGCTTATGAAAGGCTAATAATTTTTGCTAAATTAAGCTCTCTACTGATGATGGGCATATCTTTATCTTATCTATGCCAACTGTACATTCTGCATAGTTTTTTTTTTTTTTTAGATAGCCCCCCCATATATACAGTAGTGCATCTTGAAGTTGAGTATTGTGATAAAGTTTTGCTTTTTAAGTGAATTTAAAAAGTGAACCTCATATTCTAGACTTATTAAATATATAAATTAAAAATTCCAAGACTTTTTTGTTTTACTTTTGATGATTATGGCTTATAGATCATGAAAATCATAATCCAGTATCTTAAAAATAAAAAAGGCATTTCTGAAAACATTTCTCATCATTCATAGATTTTCTATGGGGTTTTGGTCAAGCGATTTGCAGTTAGTAGTTTTGCTGTAATGTGGTGAGAAAGATGTTTAGCTATGCACTATTATGCTAGGCTAATCAACCTGTTGCCATTTTTAGCTAAGATGTTTAGCTATGCACTATTATGCTAGGCTAATCAACCTGTTGCCAGTGAATACAGTACCATAAGGAGCCATAGAGAGGTTAGAACTATAATGAGTTCATAGTAAGTGCCAGAAATGTTAAAGGGCAGTACATATTGTTTTGCTTTAGGGCACTGCATATTTGTATGTTTTTGCGGTTGTCGAATATATGTACTAAGGTATTCAGCATGTGAAACATTATTTGACAATTTTGCTAGGTTATTTCCTGTTTGAATTGCTGTGTTTACTTTGTTTCATCTGGAGAAAAATATGTGTGCTGTAAAACTGGAACTGTTGTTGAACTGAGTTGAGCCAAATGTGGAAAATTTTTGTTTTTCTCATCATTTTGCTGGTTGAAAAGGAATATATTGAAGTACATTTTAATGTACAGTGCTCAAATTACTGATTTATTTACACAGACTAGAGTCACAGTTCTCCAAAGATGCTGTAATGTTGATGAGGAACAAGATGATGTTAAAGAACAGATGAGCTACAGCGACCAAGCTGATGGTGAAAGTACTGAGATGACTGATGCTGAGGAAGATGCAGAACCACTTGATATAAAAGACAATGGGTTCTTTATATGCATTTATTTTCATCCACCATCCTGAGAGAAAAAGTGGTTGTACTAGGTGTTTATTTTGTAGCTTTATCATATTACATATGATTTGGTTTGGGGGGCGCTGGGGGGGGGGGCGCTATCCGCTCCTTCCACTTGCGTAAGTGTGAGCCATAATTAATGTGAGAGCACTAAGTACCTCTCATCCCTCCCCTCTGAGAGAGCTTGGCCAATCAGCTCTCTCTAGGCCTCCGGCTGCGTTAAAGGTACCCCATGTTGAGCTAAAATGTAATCTAAAACATCTGGATTCTGCAAAATCATTATATGAAATGATTGTAACGTAATCAATATCACACCTAGGGCTTGGGCAGTTGTGATTATTTTCATGAGAAAATATAAGGATCTGATCAAAACTATAATACCGTAATTAGAAATAAAAGCACCTACTCTAAAAGGCCTGGCTGCATGTGAGATATTCAACACAAAGGCTTCCTGTAGATACCTGTGTGAGTTAATAACCATAGGGCATGTTACCATTATAAACGGTTATATAGTTCATCTAGAAGCTATAACTCTGCTGAGAAAAGGTGATTGGTAAAGCTTGGAAAACCAGATGCTACAGCTGTTACAACATATGCTTTAGACAGAAGAGAAAAGGAAGTTATTCTGAGTTTATTTAGTAGAATAATGTTGTAGCTATAGCTAATTTTCTGAAATTGTCATATGTGATCTGAAATTGTGTAATTAACTTAGACTTGAAAGGTTTTATAGCAGAATAACAAGATGTTAAAGTATAACCATTCATCTATATATTAAAACAGTATTTATGTTAGTATTATAGCTGAATTTTGTTAGCATTATAGCTGAACTAGCCTTACATCCTACATCTCATTTACATTCAGGGCATTTGGCAGACACCCTTATCTAGAGTGACATTTTTCTCATTATACATCGTAGTAGTTGAGGGTTAAGGGCATTGCTCAAAGTAGTAGTATCAATCCTGTAAATATGTGGTCATTAGGTTAAATGTATAGAACATTTCCAAATTACATTAGTCCAGTAATGTTTATAGCAAATAATGGAATTCTGTAGTTAACAAAACAGTTTTAAACAACCCAGAATATGTTTTATATTTTAAATTGTCCAAAGTACAGTAGCTACATTTAGCTTTGATGACAGCTTGAAATTCTCTCATCAGATTCATGAGGTATTCACTTGGAATGATTTTCAATTTATAGGTGTGCCTTGTCGAGAGATACTTTGTGGCATTTTTTGCCTTCTAAATGTGCATCACTTGTCATATGCAGAGAAAGTGTGGGTACAGAGTCAACAACTCTATTCGTGCTATTACAACGACCGTACAAATCCATATTAATGCAAGAAAATTTAGTAATGAGAAAATACATAATTTCATTAAGAAATGAAGGTCATTCAAAGTCAAAACTATCAAAGCTATGATGAAACTGGCTCTTATGAGAACCGCCAAAGGACAGGAAGACCAATAGTTACCACTGCTTAGTTTATTATTTTCTCAGTGTTCAAGCAGCAGACATATTTCAACATCCACTGTTCAGAGGAGACTGCGTGATTCAGACTTTCACCCAGATAGCATTATGTTGGGCCAACGGGCCAACGTTATTTTTTCCATTGACCCAACGTTGGCCCATTGGTGGGGGCAAAGATAGGTTGGCTCTACGTTGGTTCAGTAGATAATGGAAATTTTGGAAATTGGAAATTAAATTAGACTCCTTTCATCGTCAATAATAAGGAATAAAAAAATCTTATCTCCAGAATTTCATTTGATAAACATGATAAAATTATTACAAACTTAGAAAATATATGTAACAATTACAACTACAAAATAAACACCTAGTACAACCACGTTTTCTCTCAGCAAGGTGGATAAAAATAAATGCATACAAATAAAGTACCCATTGCCTCAGATTGTCTTTTATATCAGGTGGCTCTGCATCTTCCTCATCTTCATTCACCTTGGTATTTTCATCATCAGCTTGGTCACTGCAGCTCAGCTGTTCTTTATCGTCATCTTCTTCCTCAACATCGTCATCATCAACATTACAGCATTTTTGGAGAACTGTGACTCTAGTCTGTATAAATACATCTATAATTTGAACATTGTACATAAAAATTAACTTCAAAATATTCCTTTTCAGCCAGCAAAATGAAGAGAAAAACAAGCATTTTCCACATTTAGCTCAAATCAGTTCAACAACACTCCAGTATTACAGCACACATTTTTCTACAGATGAAACAACGTAAACACAGCAATTCAAACCGTAAATAACCTAGCAAAATTGTCAAATTATATGTTTCACATGCTGACTACCTTAGTACATATATTTGACAACCACATAAACATACAAATATGCACTAAAAAAAATATAAAAACTAAAGCAAAACAATACAGTATGTATTGCATATTAGCCCTTTAACATTAGTGGCACTTACTATAGCAACAATCCTTATAGTTCTAACCTCGTTATTGCTCTGTAAGCTACTGGCAACAAGTCAATTACCCTAGCATAATAGTGTATTGCTAAACATCTTTCTCACCACATTACAGCAAAACTACATAACTGCATGCTTTTCATGTTACCACCACAGATTTTCAACGCTCTTGTGTCTTACTTAAGGGTATTTACATCTCATCTGTAGTTATTTATGTGTTTAGCTTGGCTGCTGGATTTAATTATCAGCGCTGGCCTCTGTGGGGTTTTAGGTTCCTCCCTAGCGATAGGTGCCATCTAATGACCTGCTTGACATTATTTACAGTTGAGCACAAAGCACAATGAATTTAACATTTATAATTTTAGAAAACATAATAAAATAAAATAAAAAATTTGGGTGACTTATTTTAACTGTTATACCTTATGAACTGTACCACAATGAACTGTATAACTATTGTTTTTAGCTGTCTTAACGGCATATTATTTATTTTAGCCACATAATTTTTTTTACCTTTTACACCTGCATCTATGTCATTTAAATAAATAACAATAGAGAAAACAGAAATTAATAAAAACACATTATCACCATTGTTTAGCTGACATCATAGAGAATCCATTTGGATATAATTTATGATAATAGGACATATACTTCCAGTAATATTGTTAAAAGTCTTTTGGCAGCATGCAAAGCATTTCAACACACACTAGCATGCATGAGCGATAATAGGCAAGTTCTCGGTCTCGTTCTCTCAATGCATTGCATTTTCTTACAAATTATTTAATCTTTGTAGATCACTAAATATTCATAAAGGCAATATTTAGGAAACAAAATTATACTCACAAATAGCTAGCAATCCTCAAAAAAAGCAGTGTCTGTCCTTGGTTCACACTGTCTATGTTCACACATGGAAAGTGGTGATACTTTCTGACATGAGCACACACACACACACACACACACACACACACACACACACACACACACACACACACACACACCCACCCACACACACAC
>JAQMYJ010000017.1:12094474-12105171 GCA_030014305.1 Clarias laeviceps
GTCGTGTTCAATCCCGGGGGGACAGCCGACACTCACCAGCTCCCGGGAAATACACAAAACCACAAACAAAAACCCTCCTGTATGACCACAGCGGGAGAAACACAATAAGTCTACCACAATCCATACAATACAATATATAGATGCCTCGGCGGGCTTTGCACAAATAAAAGAAATACACATTAAAATCCATGTACTCACATGCGCGCTGGACAAACTTATCCCGCATTCGGGTTCACAAACATTTAGCAATTAGCTGTTTAGCAGTAGTCTTAGCCTTAGCCTTTAGCATTAGCTGAGGTATGGTTGCTGTTACCCAGCTGTAGCCTCTCTTCCTCTTTTATTAGATTTACAGAGGATGACCCCACAGTGCCCCCGCTGGCCGGGAGCCCGTAACCAGGCAACCGCCTGTTACACCATTAAAAAAAAAAAAAAAACTACTTACCTTTATGATAAATAGTTTTGGATAAAACAACACCAAAAGGAATCTAATACAACAAATGAACCCTGAAAAAATGTGAGGCTTCATTTAACATAAGCTGTGTGAGGGTCTGTGTGTGAGCCATTAAAATGAAGTATGTAAAGTATTAGAATGAAATAAAGACGTGTTTAACATAACTGAAAAAAACAAACCCAAGAAATCCAATCTGGAACTGAAATGTGGAAAGTGCACATTTACAAAACCAGAATACAAACAAATTGTGGACCTTTGTACGATAAGTTATTTTTTATCCACTGTTTTTTTTTTCACTAGCCAAGGGACGTCACAGGAGTTTTCTTTGGCTAAGTCAAAAAATAAAAAAAACAAGAACGATGGAACGCAACTGATTTAGGATATAATTAAAAATAAAACTCTGTAAGAATGTTACAAAGTTTAGGGGAGTTAAGGTATACGCACTGGATAGCTGCTGTGAGAACATGGCATAGGAAAAAAAAAAGATAAAAAGTTTGAGGTGGTTTCAAAATGTTTTGCGTGCCACAGATCCAGTTGCTTTCGCTGTATGTCCTCACGCACCTTAAAACCTGGCAGAAGAATTAATTTTTGACTGTCTGGCCCGGGAATGAATTCTCAATGCACAGTGCTGTGAATGTCGAAAAAGATAATGAGCATGCACTTGGTTAAGCTGCTGACCTTCCTCGCCGTTTTCGTGGAGATGATGGCCTCTTCCACTGTGAAGACTGTTGCTTTGTCAGGTCACCCATACACCCAAGTTTTGTCTTCAGTAATGATCCTCGACATAAAGGACCGGTCATCCATGGCACGCTGCCAGAGTTCTTGGCAGACTTCTCAGTGTTCTTGTCACTTTTCTGCTCTAGGTCAGCAGTCTGGGAACAAACATCAAAGGGGCGATTGTTCAAATCACACGTGAGGATTGCCTGGACTCTTCCATATGGCGCACCGACAATGGCAGCAATGTTGGGGGTTGTTCTCTGACGATCATTAGGCACAAGAGGTTTCAAAACAGCTTGAATGAATCATTGCAGCATCACCGTAAACTTTCAGAATCATGTCAAATGTCTCAGTTTTGTAGCACGTTTCTCTTTGTTCTAACTTCCTGTCCATGATGAAATAGCAGATGTAGTCACGCACAAACTTAAATAATTCTTTTGATTGTGTAAAGCTGCTTTGCGACAATGACAATTGTTAAAAGCGCTATACAAATAAAATTGTATTGAATTGAACTTTATTAGAATAACACCTGTTGCACTGTTCCTGATGTAGGACGATGTCTTTTGGCACACTAACTTATGAAGGTTGGTGCTTCCTGTAACTGTATGTGCAGCCTTGTGCTGCCATCTGTTTACGTGTTCCAAAACTAGCCTCAACTTTTCGATACCACCTCATAACTGGACTCTAGGCACTAGTTGTGTTTGCACCCGGTGCATTTCACAAGCGGATCTCCGTGCCGCGCAGCTAAAGATACGCTTATGTAATCATAAAAAGACTGTTTGAGCTGTTTAACATTAGCCAAATGAAGCACACTAGCAACCATGTACATACCCACACATGCTAACTGTCACGAACTCAGGCATACACCACGTTCAGTCTGCTTTTAGCCCAGTTCCTTTTCCACGCTGTCATGCTTCTCATCTTGCAGTCATGTTTTCTCACGCTGTCATCTCTTCTTACACGCCCCCGGACTGCCCCGCCTGCACACCAGTTTCTCATCCGACGCTGATTTCGTCCGGCTTATAAGGAGGCGCAGCGCATGATCTTGCTGCTGGAGTATTTGTCGTTTCGCCGCAGTTTTCTCGTGTTTTAGTCCATGTTTTTTTCAAGTTGCCGCTTTCGCTTTGTTTTCTCGTTTTTTACTTCCTGTCTCACGATTTGGATTTGTCGCTTCGCTCGGATTTAACGGCTTTGAACTCCCACTTTCATTCCTCGACTACGGCTCTGCTTCACGTCTCTCCACGACACACAGCTTCAGGTTCTCACAGATTCCCAAACGCCTCACGACCACTTCTGCTTCTCTGCATCTGGATCTCACCGCCACTCATCACTACGTTCTGACACTAACAAACAATCTGTATCAATTTCTGTATCAATTAATTACAAAGGAGTCATGTTAGTCGTTAAAGAAAGTGACTAAAGACAGATTATTTATGTGTGCTTTTATAAACTCTAATGTGACCTAAGCGTCCAAATGAATTACGGCAAAAAAGGTATAGAGACTAATGACCAAACGCGTTAGTGATAGCACGGAGATATGAACGTATGGTTAAAAGCTGGTCACTCTAACCCCTAGACAAATACAACTTTTTTATAGACACGTTTGAGAAATACAGAGATTTGCTTGTGACCTTGCAAGATCTGCTGCCTTTATTTTTTTTATTCATTAAAATGAAATGTGTGTAACCTACCAAAGTACGTGAAGAATGAAACATTTACAAGACAAAAGATGGCTACAGGTGTGAATACGTGTCTATTGTTAATGTGTGTCTTTACTTTGTTAAATGCTGTGTAAATCAAAGGCATTTTTCTAATTTTCTTTTTTAATTCTGTAAAGCTGCATTGCAACAATGACCATTGTTAAAAGCGCTACACAAATAAAACTAAATTGAATGTTACAATTGGAAAATTTATGCATTATGAAATAATTAATCCCAATCAGGCAGGTACTGATTTTTAATTGGACAAGAAGCATTCCATGATTGGGAGATCACCAATAAACTTGATTTATGTGCCCACATCCAAATAATATGAAATATGGTTCTGTATGCACTTCTTCAGCACATTGGAGTAGCTGGTGAAGTGGGAGTACAGCAAACACCCACAACTCAGCTTCCAGCTGATTTTGCACAAAGAGAATGTGGCATGGCTCCCAGAGAGGCTATGTTGCCTTGCTGTGACCCCACTCTGCTGGACAGAAAAGGAATGGTCCTGCAGATTTGATTTGTCTTTAGCATTTATGAGCTTACAAACATCAAAAATAAAGCACTTTTGTTTTTTTTCTGAGGGGAACCTCATACAAACAGGGCAAATAGGCAGATGCACAGGCACCTTTACCTCTGCCCTGTGCACATCCAGCATGTCTGTATCATGTAGCAGATAAGGTCAAGGGTTCAAATCTCAGCATTCACTGCAGGGGGTATGATCAGTGATCAAAGTAAATTTCCATCCCATTAAGTAGTATTTCAACTCCTCTACTGTGGGTGGGCATGCACTGCTTCCACCTTCTTCTCTTGGGAGCACCCCTGGTACTGTGCTTCAGTAGGGCCAAGGTGGCATTTCTTTGAACTCACCGTGAAGCCAGCTTTTTGTAGTTCTTCTAAGACCTGCCGAAGATGGTGGAGGTGGTCTTCCCAGCTGCATGAGTGGATTATGACATCGTCCAGATAGATCGGCACCGAAAGCTCGGTGATGCCGGAGGACCATGTCCATAAGCCGTTGGAAGCTGCCTGAAGCTCCCCCCTGGGGAGGATCCTGTACTGCCAGTGGCCTCGCTCAGTGTCAAAAAAACCTTTTCCCCCCCATGCTGCTGAAGTGCATGAGAGTGTTCCAGTCCCCTGTTGCCTGCATGTGTTCTTCAACAATCGACATGGAGATTACATTGTGCAGGAGAAAAACAAAAATGCTTTTTCTTCATATGCACCACGAGTGGAATTCATTACAAAATATCCTAAATTTGGACTCCCTACCCTCTCTAAATGTTTTCAAAAATCTTTTAAACTCAGTTCTTATACAACAATGTCATTGCTTTTCATAATTTTTTAGTCCCATCTGCTTGTCTTTTAGTTAGTGTTTGTTCATGTAATTGCATTTTTGGAATGTCTGTATGTTTATGTGTTAACATTGTATGTTCTATGCGTATATATGATGAAACTTTTAAACTTTTTTGCTGCCACCTTGGTCAGGACTCCCTGGAAGAAGAGATAATGTATCTCAATGGGACATTCCTGGTAAAATAAAAAAAATAAATAAAAATAAAAAAGTGATTTATTAAACTTTATCCTCATAGCTAAAAACCCCTTTGCATCCCTCTTTTTTCCTATGTAGGCGAAGGTGGTAAAATCTTTAGATCCTTGTTGGTAGCAAGGTGTGTGTGTGTGTATATATATATATATATATATACATATACACACACACACACATATATATATGTGTGTGTACCTATTTAATGTGTACATGATGCATAACTAATTTAGAAGGCTGTTTAACTATTTATAAACTATTAATTAACTATTTATAAACTAACTTATACAGCAGGTTCCAATGATTGGAATAGAAGCATTCCAAATGGTAATATGGGATGGTAACATTACTTATACAGTTGTGTTCAAAAGTTTGTATACCTTGGGAGAATTTACAAGATGTGTACCTTTAAAAAAAAAAAAAAAAAGTATAAATAAAAAAAAATTAAAAAAACGAGTGCGATGACAAAACAAATTAATTCTATTTCTTATAGGACTCAAGTTCATATATAAGGTATAACGGAATTTCACAATAATCAAACAAAAAATGGCAATAAAGAAAATGAGGAAATAATCCCTGTTCAAAAGTTTGCACACCATTCATCTTAATATTTTGTATTGCTCCCTTTAGCATCAATGATGGCATGCAGTCTTTTGTAATAATTGTGCATGAGGTCCTTAATTCTCACAGATGGTATAGCTGCCCATTCTTCTTGGCAAAATGCCTCCAGTTCCTGTACATTTTTTGGTTGTCTTGCATAATCTGCATGTTTGAGATATCCCCAAAGTGGCTCAATGATATTGAGGTCAGGAGATTATGATGGCCACTCCAGAACCTTCACCTTTTTTTGCTTTAGAAATTAGAGGGTCAACTTGGCCTTGTGCTTTGGTTCATTGTCATGTTGGAACATCCATGACTGTCTCATGCATAGCTTTCGTGCTATAGAATGCAAATTGTCTGCCAGCTGCATTCATCTTGCCATCAATTTTGACTAAGTCTTGTTGGGCCTTTTTTGTGGCATAGGCACAGTAACCGCTTTCCCCTCAAAATGACCATACAGGTCATTTGTGTTTAATTTGTATATTGAGCATTTTCAAAAAGGATAATTTTTATCTAGGATTATCTGTTTAAATAAATGTTATGGGATGAAAGTAAAAGTATATTATATGCTGTACCAATTTTGTTATATATGTTTATCATGTCTGCATAATTATGTACAAAATCATTCAGTATTTCCATATGTAAAAATTCATATCTTAAAAATTAAGAAATAAATAACATTACAGGTGAATATATGCATGGTTGTAAAGAAAAAAATATATATTACAAGACAGACCAGTTTTCATATGGAAACAAAAAACCTAATGTACGATCCTGGGATTTGCATAAAAATTGAAAGGAGCGAGTGTGACAAAAGTTACCAGAAGAACTCATTCTCCAGCAAGCTCAGTAAAACCTAACAAATATTTTACTTATAGTACTGTGCAAAAGTCTGGCAAAATATGTTTTTAAAAACATTTCTGCATAAAAGAAACTTCTATAAACAGTAATAAAAAGCAATAAAATAGTCAGTCAATATTTGGAGTGAAAACTCATTGCTTAAAATCAGGCGTTTTAGACACAGATTTGTGGAAACAGCTGTTAGGTTTTACTGAGCATGCTGGAAGTTATATATGAAAATACTGAATGATTTTGTACATAATTCTATAGCTCCGAACACTCTCCTTCCTAAATGCAAACTAGGATGATAGTCACTGTGTTTAAAAAGGTAACACAGGGTGTGTTCTAATTAGGGGAGTTACCTTGTAGAAAACTCAAGCATCCCTTCATTAACACTTGCATGTCTGGAAGGCGGTGTTCATTGGAAACTGGCACAGAACTCCCTCGGTTTCCAATGAGCACTCACCTTCCAGAGTCTTACAGAATGACTTTAAATGAGACTTTTTAGGATGTACGAGTATAATCAAGGTCAATGTTTGTGTAATGCACCTGTTGATTTATTGGCTTAAACCATAAAAATCTGCCATTTCCAGGTCCTCACAAGGACAATGATAATGATGAAAAAAAAAATAATAATGACAACAGCAAACCTCTACTATTCATTACGATTTTTAGGAGGAAATGTGCCCTGTTTGCAATTATTATTATTATTAAAAACAACAACAATAATAATTCCAAACACTGAGCACATTTCCTCCTAAAAATCATAATGAAGGCCTCCGAGTGGCGCAGTGGTAAAGTGCTCGCCCTATCATCCGGAGATCGCTGGTTTGATTTCTGGGTGATGCTGTAACCTCTCGCAGCCGGAGGTCTAGAGAGAGCTGATTGGCTGAGCTCTCTCGGAGGGGAGGGATGAGAGGTACTTCGTGCTCCCACATTAATCACGGCTCTACAGCCAATCAGGGGCGTCTGTGAGCTCACGCAAACAGAAGGAGTGGATAGCGCTGTCCTCCAAGTGTGTTACGCCGCCCCCAACGGTGCGTGAGTGAGCAGTTCGAAAAAATGCGGTCGGCTGGCGTCATGTGGTTCGGAGGAAACACGTTATAGTCTTCAGCCCTCCCGACTGAGTGGTAATAGTAGCCTTAATGTCGGAGCCCCCTAGTGATGGGGAGGAATTGGACACGACTAAATTAGGGAGAAAATCGGGAAAAAAGAAAAATAAATAAATAAATAAAAATCATAATGAAAAGTAAAGGTATTACTATGAATATTATTATTATTATCTATTATTATAATTGTTGTTGGTGGTGGTGGTGGTAGTGATAGTTGGGGGAGGAGGAGAAGGAGTTGGGGTAGTAGTACTATTATTATATGCACTTTTTTGACTAGAGCATGAAGTAAGTTCTTTTTTTCTAATTTTGCAGGGTACATTCACCTGAAAATTTTTTGATGGAGATAACTAATTGACTAAGATGACACTCACAGATCCACCCAACATACTGGAATCTGCTGGGTATCAAACTGCTGAACTGAATTCCTTCTCTATTCACACCAAGCTCTACTGTTCTTGTAAACAATGTGATTCCACATGCATCAGTGCACTGAAAGATCCCTGGAATAACCCAAAAGAACAAAGTCATATGTTTGATATTGCACCTCCTTACAAGGCCAAATATAACACACTTGAAATGGAGTACCCACGTACAAGGGCTGACAGAAATGTAGCCAACCCTGATGCTGCCTGGAATGTGTTAGCACAACATAAATGGCACAAGCTGCACCGGTTTTCATCCCCAGATCTTTATAACATGCAAGTAACTCCTCAAATTGTGAATACTGAAATGGCTGGTGAAGTGGCACATAAGAGAAGAATAAGATCAAAAAGTGCTTCACGGGCTCACACCAGCTACATTCCTTTAATAACTGATGGTTCTCCACCTGTGGTAAGAAGGAATTATGATTTTCAAAGGTCTCCAAAACATTCTAAGTGGAGGCCAGAGGTGACTGCCAGAGAGTCCTTATATGGACCGACTTATACAGTCATTAATGAGGTACATCCTATCAAACTGCAACCACAGAGGACTGATGCTATTAGGCACTCTCCTATTTACATGCCTGAAAGTTTGGATGAAGGAAGAACTGTTAAACTTGCCACTAGTCCTCATGTTAGATGCCGAGTGGACATTAAGCCTGATGAGGCAACTTTGGAGCAACATGGTCAAATGTCATCCATTTCAAGGGTGGACATACCATCACAACGGTTTATCAGTAGTGGCAGTCAGAGTCTTATAGTACCACCCCATGTCTCCACCTCCAGAACACCAACTCCCACTGAATATTTTAAAGGTGAAAAAACACCTACCTACCAGTATTCGCAAAGTATGCCAATCAGTTACTTGCTGCCATTAAAGACCCCAACACAAAGGATAACATCTCAAAGTGAGATGAGACAGTATGGAAGGGAGAGAAGGGCTAAGTCAAGCCTCAGTGTTCCAACTAAATTCTCCAATGTAGACAATTTGCAGAAGTATGAAACTTCACCCCCCAAAAGAGCTTACTATCAGGATAATTATTTTACCTTTCCTAGCCAAACCTACTCCTCTAACGTACATTATTTCCAGGATAAAAAACCTCATGTGGTTCATACTGTACCTGACAGGCCATATTTCACAGAAGGAGATCTTTATCATAGTGAACCAGCTCAGTACATTATACAGACACCCCCTGCACGAACCTTGATTGGAGATGACCCTAGGACACATCAGGTTCAAACAGTTCCTCCTAGGATTTTCTATGTAGGTGATCCCTGTGTACCCCAGGTGGAAACCTACATTCCAGCTCAAGTATATTACACAGAGGACAGGCATCCGACACACATGGTTCAGCCAAAGTCACATGATTTATATGGCTCAGATGTGTCTGGATATTCCACATCCTTTCCTTCATACACATCTCAAGTTGCACTAGCAAAAGTTAGACAGGAGTCCATGTTTACCCCTTGGTACAATAACCTGTGTATGGAGCCAACAAGAGCAGCAAGTGACCCAAGGTCTCACTCAAGGTCTTGGGACAATATCCTAAATACTCATGTAGCACGGGAACAACCCGTGTCTCACGGAAAAAGTGATGAGAACCTCTTTTGTCAAAGGAACCAAACTTTGCCAATAAATGACAGACCAAAACCTGTGGTTGTTAATCTTTCAAGTTCACCTAGACGCTATGCAGCTTTATCTTTGTCTGATAATTCCTTGATTGACAAAAGCCCTGTTGATACTAAAGGAACCTTAAGCAAACAGTGGTATGTCACTCCTGAAATCACTATTACAGACAATGATATCAAGCCTTGCAAGGGCTATAAGGCAGAGGCACGCTCAGCCAGTTGGGATGTGCTTGATTCTAAAAGAGCTCCAAGTAAAGATGCCACTTACCATGAGACAGTTCCTTTTCCGACTAAAGATAAGACGTATCACAGCACCTCACTTCAACAAAGCTTAGAACAACTTGACAAACTTTTAGCTGATCTGGTTATCGATTATAAACCACCCGCTAGTGTACAGGCCAGTGAAGACTTGATGGATCAACTCAAGAAGCTTATTGATGAAGATGCAGTATCACCAGGAAGAAATATTTCAAAGGCAGCATATGAGAGTTCCCTGTCCCTTGACAAACCATCAACATCCATAACAACAGATCCTCACATTGTAAGAGACACTGATACTGATGGGAGATGTGATGGTCTGCAAAATAATGAAAAGTGCTCCCCAGACCAGAGTCCAGATGAGGATGAGACAATGATGTGCTCTAACAATAAATGCCGTCGGACAGAGACATTGTTCAATGCTTGCCTTTACTTTAAATCATGCCACAGCTGTTACACCTACTACTGCTCTCGCAATTGCCGCAGAGAGGATTGGGCTATACACAAAGAGAGCTGCGTATATGGAAGAATTGGTAGTATATGTCGCCACATAATTAAATATTGTAGAGAAACTCCAGATGTCCACAAAGCTTTCTCACGTACAGCCAAAGTTGGATATCTGTCCCGGGGAAGAGGTGTGCTGTTTTTGAGCTTTCCAAACCCAGGATCATCAACAAACTTTCTTCAGTATGGCCTAGAAAGCCTACTAATGTCCCCAACATATCTGTCTATACGTGAACTAGATAGTTACATGGATAACCTTGGAGATTATTGTCAGGAGCTACAGGAAGCAGGTAAAGAATATGACCCCAATGAATGTTTTTTATTGAATGTATCCATTGCTGTTGGTGATCAAATGACTGAAAGATCACCACCAAGGGTAAAATCCCAAACGGTTAGGAAGTATGCCAAGGTTGCTTTAGCTTCATACAGCCCAGAAAGAAATGTCCATGGAAAAGAATTTGAAATGGAGACTTTGATTCTCACTCCACCACCAGGTACAGCTGACATTGACAAGGAAGGTGAAGAAGGGAGAAAAGCTAGAGAGATTTGTTTCATTAACATTCAGCGGGAGCTAAGAATTCGTGGGGTGGTCCTCCGCCATGAGTACCCCCATGTATATCAGAAACTCTGTGAGTTCGTGGAGAGCAACAGAAGGTTTACTCCTACCAGTATTTATCCTATTGACAAGAGAACTGGAAAGCAGTTCATGTGCATGATTATGGCAGCATCTGAGCCACGGACTTTGGATTGGATTGCCACCCCTCATCTTCTAGATGACATTATATAAACAAATACACTATTAGTTATAGTTATATAGTTACAATTACTGCAGAAAAAATATATATATATACACTACTGTTCAAAAGTTTGGGGTCACTTTCTAACTCCATGATCGTTTCTGATTTTTATTTCTTTCTACATTGT
>JAQMYJ010000017.1:12105271-12118216 GCA_030014305.1 Clarias laeviceps
GTGATATATATATATATATATATATATATATATATATATATATATATATATGTATATATTATATATATAAAAAAGACTTATAACTATTATATGTATTTTGTTTTTTAAAATCGTTTTAAAATATGAAGCCACAAATCATTTGCGGAAATTTTGTTTTGATTGGTTATAAATATATATGAATAGTTTTGGACTGGTTTCATGGCAGTTTGCCAAACAGTGGTACCAGCAGAATCTTAATCAACCATTACTCATACAAATGCTTGTGTTGATAAGTAGTCATAATGGTTGCAATGCAATGACCAGTACAATTAAAGACGTAATGGTCTTATATTCTATTTTATATATAATATTTATTTATTTATTGGTTGGTTTAATGCATGAGACAGACCGACAGAGACAGAATTTATGGCCAAGGGGAATATGGACATGACACCTTTATAATCTTGTTGGACATCATTTCTTAATTTGCCTTAGCGAGACCAGGCACTGTTGTGGGAGAAGAAGGCCTGACTTGCAATCCACATTTGACTTCATGTCAATGTTGTGCAATTGACATTGGCTCATTTGCCAAACTTGCCACAAAGTTGCTAGCACACATTGCCAAATGCTGCCAAGTAAATAGTCACTCCAGACAACATGTTTTTGGTGGCCCTGAAATACAAAACACAACCACATTTTCTCACTCACTCACTCATTCAACATCTATACGCCTTTATCCTGTACAGCGTCACGGGGGGGCCTGCTATGCCTAAAATGAGATTTAGGGCACAAGGTGGGGTACACCCTGGATAGGGTGACAATCTATCGCAGAGCACACACACACTTTTGCACGTGTGTGGCAATTTGGGAACACCGATTAACCTAATTTGCAGGTCTTTGGACTGTGGGAGGAAACCGGAGTACCTGGAGGAACCCCACCAAGCACGGGGAGAACATGCAAACTCCATACACAGACCAGGAATCGAACCCGGACCCTAGAGGTGCAAAACACATTTTCAAAAACACAAAACCATTTCAGAAAACACAACCACAATCACATTCCACATTCACACCATCATATTTCAAAATTAATTAAAAGGTAGGGAACATTCTGGTTTGTAACTGGGCAGAACCTACGTCAATTCACAGTTTTTATTTACTGACTGATGTGTCTTACAGTAATGCGAGTATTGCTGGTGCATTAGAATTAAGCTAGTTTGAAATAACTATTTAGATTGAACTAATTAGATATTTCAATTAAGGAGCTTCATATTAATTGATTTGTGACATGCTATCAACACACCACAGCATTAAAATGTGCCTTCAAACCGTACATCAGGACTGCAGGACTGAGTAGATGAAAGAAAGCTTACTGTTATTTATATCATACAAACTTAAATAATTCATACAAAAATTCTTTTGATTGTGTAAAGCTGCTTTGCGACAATGACAATTGTTAGAAGTGCTATACAAATAAAATGTAATTGAATTGAACTCAATAAGATCTGTGGTTTTCACAGAATGAATATTATACAGTATATGTTGGGAGGAAGCATATAGGCATTTTGGTCACAATAAACTATTCAGTGATGGAAGTTTGCTACACCAGCTATGCTGGTCAATTAAACCAGTCAATTAAACTTGGGTTCTGTCCCAAGTTAAGTTAGAGTTACAGGAAATGAGATTGTGCAAGTTGATTGTGTTTTGTGAAACATTTTTTTGTTTTGCTGAAACATTTTTGTGTTCATGATTCTGATGTTATTTTTAGAGACATTCTGAAATTCTGTTGCAACATAATATAGAAGATTTCGCAGGGCAAAAATTCTATTAACTTGTCGCTAATGTGGCAACCTGTGATAATGCCATGTTTAAATTACTGAGATCTTCAGTAAGACCCATTGGACTGACAGTGGTGTATCGAAATGCATTATTTATGTGCCGGGTAGCTATGGGTATGGTTATAGGACATGAACTAAGTTATTATTAAGTGCACCCACATACTTTTGGACATGGAAGTATAATAGCAGGAGCTGACATAAGAGATAATTTTCCTGATGGTGTTCCAATTAAAGTCGGCCACCATAATTTACTCAAGACATATAACAAATGTTACTCAGTCTCCTACACTTGACATGGACAGGGAATTATTTGGAACTTGAATATGTAAATTTATAATAATAATAATTATTATTATTATTATTATTATTATTTATATATGTATGTGTCTGTGTACAGGGCACATGAATTAAAAAAACTGAAATTAATTAAATAAAAATTTTATAAAAAATGTAAAGCTTTTTTTTATTTTATTTTTTATTTCCATTATGTTTCATAAGCTCATTAAAGTAAAAAAAAATCCAGTATCTCAAAATGTTAGAATATTTCATTTCGAGGTTAGATTTTTAAGTAAACTACTATTTGTACAGTATAAATTGGTGTATTTGGTGGTCTATTTCAGTACATGTTCAGTATAGAAGGTGCTGTATCAAAGCATATTCATGGAAAGTTGACTGAAAGGAAAAAGTGTACCAAGAAAAATTGCATAATCAGTGATCACAGCCTTAAGAATATTGTCAAGAAAAGCCGATTCGAGAACTTGAGAGAGAACACATGGAGTGAAGAGAGGCTGGAGTTAGTGCATCAAGAGCCACCACACAGATGTCTTCAGGAATGGACAAGAAGCCACTCAAACTAAGACAACATCAGAAGTCTCTTAAAAAAAAAAAACTGTCCTCCTTTCAGATAAAAGTAAATTTAGCATTTTATTTGGAAATCAAGGCCATGAATTTTGGGGGAAGATTGGAGTGGCACAGTTGCTTGTCCAGTCCAGTGTGATGTTTCCACAGTTGGTGATGATTTGGAGTGGCATCTTCTGGTGTTGGTCCACTGTGTTTTATCAAGTCCAAAGTCAATTCTGCCATCTACCAGCAGATTCTAGGGCACTTTGTGCTTCCGTCTGCCGACAAGCTTTATTAATATGTCGTTTTCCTTTCCCAGCAGGACTGAGCACCTGCCCGCAGTGCCAAAACTACTATTAACTGGTTTGTTTACCATGATATTACTGTGCATCAAGAATCTATGGTATAATGTCAAGCGGAAGATAAGAGAAACCAACCCTACAAAACAGACAGCAGCAATCTGCTATCAAAGCAACCTGGTCTCCAATAATGCCTCAGCACTGCCACAGGCCTATTTGCCTCCATGCCACACTACATTGAAGCTGTAATTAGTGCTAAAGGAGCCTCAACGAAGTATTGGGTGCATAAACAAACTTATTACTTTTTTGAGAAGTTTACACTATATTCTAAATCCTTTACTGACTGATCTCAGGATATATTCAAATATTTTGTGAAACTGGGCTTTTGATTTTCAAAAACTGTAAGCCATAATCTAAATAAAAACAACAAAAAGATATTTCACCTTACTGTACATTAATTATGAACAGTAACAGGATCATGGGCACATAAGGCTCATTTATGCCTAAAGCGGAAAAGCCAGCCCATCCAGTCTAATTCCATAGAAAGGCCAATGCAGAATAACTTGCTAAAAAAAATGCTATCCATAATTAAAAGGCACCAAAAAAATCCTAGTCCACCACAGCATAATACACGGCTCAATGCCGCTGACTGGCCTGCAACCTATCTAGATCCTAATCTGACCAAGCACCTGTGGGATGTGCCAGTCTAACAACCGTGATCTACGAAGGACCCACCCCACCCCAGGGAGGTCATGACCTGAGGTCCGAGAGCTGCCCAAGGCAACACAAGGGTACCTACTGTACACAATACTGGGTATGTTGTTGCAATGTTATGAGTGATGTCTTTCTGTCTCTGTCTGTCTTGTCTGTCTATTTATCTATCTATCAACACTGCCCAACCAAAAAAGTCACCTGTATTTAACTAAGCAAATTTATAAGCCTACCAATGGATAATTACTGCAGTAATTAATGTGTTTCATTTGGCAACAAGTTGTTTAACCCTAACTTATGCAGTGAGTAGCTTTTCATTTCTTAAGCAATCGTGTTAGAAGACATATCTTGTAGTTATTGGCAAAGCTGTTATTCAGTTTCAGAAAGATCAAATTTTTGGCCTGCATTGAGAAAACAAAACAACTAAGTAGAACTTAGTAAAATTGGGTTAAGGACTCTCCAACGCATTAATAAAATCTGGTTCGGTGCCATCATGTTTAAGGAAGAAATGTGGTCAGAAAATGTTTTTTAGATAAAGTTTTTTTGGTGAAATGAAATTATAAAAAAAACAACATATGAAGTTATGGCTATGTTTAATAGTAAAATTAAGAGCATTTCTACACACACAGTGTGAAGAGCACTTACGGGATTGTGACTAATCAGCTTTGTAGCCTTAAGAAAATACACTTATCAGTAAGGCTAGTCAGAAAAAAGGCTTCAGTTTCCTAAGGAGCATAAAGAATGGAGCATGGAAAAAAGTCATGTGGTCTGATGAGTCCAGATTTACACTATTTCAGAGTAATGCATCAGGGTAAGAAGAGAGGTGGATGAAGTGACGCACCCATCACATACTGTAAGTATGGTAGGTCTAGCGAATACCGCATATGCCTGAGGGGTCAGTATTATAATTTGAGGTTACTTCTGTTGGTTCAGCAAAGATACTGGCCAAAAATGAGGTCCATATTTCCATCAATGGATTAAAAAAAAATAAAATAAACTGTGCTACACAAACGGCACTGCATAACATTGCAAAGATGATTTATAACTACAAACAAATATCTTTAAACAATTCTGATTATCATCAGCATGCTTTGAATTAAGAGATTAAATTGTGTTTTATGAATACCTTACTTGAAAAGCAGTATGTATTTACATCTATTTTTTTATCCTGATACATTGATATTTTTAAATTGTGTGTGTGTGTGAGAGAGAGAGAGAGATTTTTTCATCACCAGGTACTTTTTATGTTTCTAGCAGTAAGTATTTAGAGTTGGACATTCATGCCACTGCGTTTCTAATTCCATGAATTCAGGGATTTCCTTTCAAATTAAGTCTGAACTGGTATAAAACTTTGAGAGTCAATGTATAATGTTGCAAATTACTACATTTGTACCCAAGTCCTGTTCTGACACAACAAAAAAATTTTTTTCCATGCATACATACTCACAAATAACACAGAGGCCACTAATAAAACCTACACACCCTTTAGAACAAATCTAAATGGTTTGGTATTTCATGAGTAGTGTCTTATAAATGAATACAATGTTATCTGTCTGCAACTTGTGAGCACCAGTGGCGTTTTCTCTCAGAAGCAAAGGGAAACCAGTCTTCCCCAAATGACTCTATTTAATTAAAATGACTGTATTTACAAAAACAGGTGGATTTTTTGTCCAGGTGCAGTTTTGTTTCTTTAACAAACCTGTGCTGTAGCGGACTCTAACTCTTCTCTGTTTTTTAAGCATTTTACAGCACCCCCCCCCCCCCTTCACCGAAGGTTATGTGGTAAATGTGTAGTGAAACGCAGTATTGCACTTTTACCGTCATGTCCGAAAGGAAGCCAAGTTGGCAGCCTTTTCTAACAAAAATAAATAAATAAAATTGAAAGATTACCCAATCAGATAACAGCATTTTCAAGCTGTGATTTGTCAGTACCATACCAAAGGATGGCAGGGTAAAGTTGGCTTTCCTTGTTCAAAAAGGAAAAATTAGGCTACTGTCATACCTTCAACAACTGTGAAGCCAGATGCCCTTTTTACATCACCGTTAGCAAAGATTAGAAAGTGCAGTTATAGAGGGTAGAGATTTTGAGTTCTTAGTTAAAAACTTTTTAATCTGAATGAAAATAACACTAGAGCAAAAAACTAAAAGGTACAACAAAAAACATAGCTGCAGACAGAAATAAGGAAGAATTCTTATTTGTTCTGTGAGGAACTTGATGTCCACATCGAGTGGCTAACTGGTACTGCTGAACTTCAGCTGTTGCCTTGATGCCCCTGATGCTTATATTGCTTATTGTGCCATGTTTGCCTGGATTACCTGCATATGTTAATTTACTGTAGTGGTCATTTTATTGCCACTGTTTACACACAGAATTTAAGTTAATATAACAGGGTTTATACATGTAACCTACTGAATATTTTGATATAAACGTAAATTAAATGTTTTTTGATTGACTTTGTAATGAATACTTCATTTTATATTATTGCATCTTTGCTGTATAATATGTATTTGGAGGGGGAGTTGCATAAAAGTAATGTTTAAACACGTGTGAAAGTGGGTTTTTGTGTTGGTAAACACAAGCAATGGCTGGAGTCTTTGCATGTGCAAGTTCTGGATAACTGGTATCTGCATAGGGCTCTGCATATTCAGGTTACGTTTTTTTTTCCCCCAGAAGTGTGCAGAAATATACACTGACTATCCAATTTAACAGAAACACTGCATTGCATAAAATCCTGCAGATATAGGTCAAGAGCTTCAGTTAATGTTCACATCAAAAACCAGAATGGGCGAATGAAAATGTGATCCTTTCAACTTTTTGACCATCATGGTTAATGATGCCAGATTACTTTGGTTTAAGTATTAACTGCTGACTGGGACACGAAAAAATAAATAATAAGACAAAAAAATCCTGTGTGTAAGTCTGTGTGTGTGTGTGTGTGTGTGTGTGTGTGTGTGTGTGTGAGAGAGAGAGAGACAAAAACGTCCTGTGATGCTGGGTCTGGCTTGTTGAGTTCAGATGAGAACGACTCGCCTGGTCTGAACTGATAAAAATTCTGTAGTAAATATTCTTTCTTTAAAACTGCGGTTTTAACCAAACTACACAGCAAACGATAAGGTGGATGTACAACAACAACAGAGACCACATGAGGTTATACTCCTGTGTCAGCCAAAAGCAATAATCTAAGGCACAGGCTTAGTAAAACTGGACAGACTGGAAAAATATCATGTAATTCCTCCCTAATCTTTTACTTCAGTTATGGCCAGCCAGTACCTATGCATTTTGGTACAGGCTTTGCTGCTTTCTCAATGCTTCAGACACAATTTTTGCTAAATCCCACCTAAAGTGATTCCCACTGAGAAATAACATCTACTAGATGCAGGGTTTTACAATATAATATTGGACAGTCACTCCAGTTTGAGAAGCCTCAATGTCTTCATGGAGCAGGTTGTTATACCACTGTGGTTCTACAAAGACTGCAACCATAAATACATGATCCATGGTCATGTTCCAGCAAATCCTTTAAACCCAGATGGCAGTAAAGTAGCATCATATGGCCATAGGACTTGCGTGCAGGGAATGTGATGTTTCACGCTGTTTGCACACACTTAAAATATTAATGTTGTAAAATAATTTTAATATACCTTATGAATTATTTGACTTTGCACAATAATATGCACAGGAACTTTTACCTATTTTTATTTATTTTTTATTTGTAGGATTGTTTTTACCTTATTTTTTCTTATTTTTAGATGTAACTATCTGTGGACAGCTGGATATGTGAATTTCCCCATGGGGTATCTATCTATCTATCTATCTATCGATCGATCGATCGAATTAAATAAAAGTAAGTAGACCTGAATAACTACATTTAGTACAAAAACAAAAAAAAACTGTAATACAAATCATAAGCAATCATATGAATCATAAGCCAATATAGTAGTATTGACTAAAAATGACAAACGATTGATTAGATATAAATGAAATGCAAAGCTGTTGATCCTGAAAAAAATTGGACTAACAAACAAATGTGCTACATTCACTAAATGTTTTAACTGAATTTAATTCATACTGGGCAATCAGTTAATAAAATAAAATAATGTTACACTTACATTTTTATACTGTATAATTATACCTTTATTTGTATAAAGGTATAATTATACAGTATAAAAATGTAAGTGTAACATTATTCCAATTTTTTTGAGAAGTTCCTGTATTTTACTCCCATTCAATAATATAATGAAACTATATTATAAACAAAACAATAATACACACATTAACATTTTAATTAAACATTCATTTCTTAAATTTGACATGACAACACTCCAGTTTTCTGCAAATTGTACGATCTATATAGAAGTAAGTGCAGAACTTAAAAGAGCAAGAACAGTCTAAATGATAATAGGACACTGAATATCCATGACCAAATTATCATCACTCGATAATGCTTGAGAAGTTCCTGTTTTGCTGAAGCAATAAATGTGCAGAGCTAACACTGCCATCCTATAAGCTTCCACGTAAGCTGCCACTGTGGAAGCTTCACATTGGCCTTCAAACAACTAGGATTCTGTGCCTCTCCACTCTTCTCTAAACACTGTGGCCTTGTTTTCCAAAAAAAGCTAAGTTTACTAAAGGAGACAACCGACTAATGGTCCAGTTCTTTTTTTTTTTTTTTTCCTAGCCTAGGGAAGATGCTTCTGACTTTGTCTCTGGTTCAGGAGTGACTTGATACTAGGAATGCAACAGTTGTAGCTCATTTTATGAAGATGCCTGTGCATTGTAGCTCTTGATGCACTGGCTTCAGCCTCACTCCCAAGTTCTTAAAATGGACTTGCTTGACAATGTACGTTAGGCTGTGGTCATCCCTATTTATTGTGCACCTTTTCCTACAGCTAATCCCCTTGAACGAAGACCCTCTTATTCTTCTTGTGGCGCTTATTCTGTGTGTCAACGATTGTAATTCCCATGATTGAGGTTGCCAGGTTATGAACTAGACCAAAAGATACATGTGATTTATTCTTTATGAACAGTAGTTTACTCAAACTCTAAATGGTATTTTAAGGAGGAAAACACCATCAACGACAATACACATTGAGTTGAAGGTTATCAAAGCAACCTGGTCTTCAATAATGTCTCAGCAGTGCCATACCCTGATCACCTTCATGCCATGCCATATTGATGCAGTCATTTGTGCTTAAGGAGCCTTGACCAAGTAATAAGTGCATAAACATACTTTTCAGAAGTTTGACAGTTCTGTACAGTAAATCCCTGATTTCAAACAAGTTCCGTTCCAGGATCATGTTCGTAAGTCAGATTCAACTTACACATATATACAATGTAAAGGTTGGGCTGCATTGGCCTTTCTGTGGGATTGGACCAGACAGGCTAGACTTTGCTCCCCACAGGCATAAATGAGGCTTGGTTGATAAGGCAAGCTCCTCTAACCCTGAAGTCACAATCCAACTCATACATGCCTCTTACATTTAAACAGGTCTTTATCCAGGTTTTTCTCCTAGCAATATTTCTGACAAAAAGGAAGAGCCTATCCTAGTAATTGTAGTGTCTAAATTCAACTTGAAATAAAGGCTCATGTCATCAATGAGACCAAGATCACTAAACTTCAGAAAATGTTTAATTCTAGCTGCAAGTGGTTTTCATGCCTTGTCAGAATTAAGTAGTTAGTTAAGACGATAGGTAAGCATTACATGTCTATTGTCCTTTATACATTTATACATTCCCTGACTTGATTATACTTCACTAAAACATTTTATTTGAAATAAAGGGGAAGGAAAGGGTTTAAAGAAGGGAGGAAGGAAAGAGGAGGAGGAAAGAAGTGAAGGTGTGCACTTGCTGGTTTGTGGGCAGTGCCCCGCTGTCATGTGGGCACAGGCTGGCAAATGGTGGTGGCAGATAGAGTGGCAGCGTAGGCAGCAGCTCCTGCGTGGTTCACTTGTGACAGCTCTCCTCTCGTGGGATAACTGGACCAGCCCCTTCCAACTCTCACTTTGGCGTGGCCTCAGACGGGAGTCCTCTGTGACATCCGGCAGCTGGGCGGCTTTCCCCGGCTGGGAACGGGGGCCTCGACCTGTATCTCCTAGCAGCCTTTTTCCTCCTCGGCGGCAGGGTCACAAAATCAGGCTCCGTTTGAGAGTTCAGAGCCACGCGAGCAAGCTGTCCTTGTTGCGGCGATCAAAGGCACTGTACTGTTCGCACCTTTGTCCAGGGTGCATAGCAATGCGCCTCCCGCATGCCTCTCCTGTGAGCCTTTAACAGGCAGCTCCTACATCCCTCCTGTGAAGCTCGCACGCACTCTTCCCCAGGTGGCTCCTACCACCTACCTCTTGTGGGACTAAAGCGCAATCTTAGTGTCCACCACACGACTCAGCTCCACAGTTCGCCAAGATCTACACCAACAGCCTTACAGACCCCGAGCTACACTCCCCGCTGTGTTTTATAACGCGGGGAGAAGCCCGGGGTCCATTATTCACCAGCCGATGCCCATTCCCGCAGCCCCACCCCTTTCACACCTGCAGAAGGGGAGGCCGCCTACCTAGTGAGCTTCGGAGTGCTGTGACACCAGCCTAACAGTGGAAAATAATGCCATGTTAAAGAATTCAATCAAATGAAATTTAAATCTTAACTGGACACGGTCACAAAACAGCATTACAGAAATACAAATTCCAATTATAAATATATATTTTTAAACATTCCTAAACTTGTTATTGATGAACATGACCTGAGGAAGAAACCTTCAGAGAAACCAGACTGAAAAGAAAAACTATTTGTGTAATACAGGATAATATGAACAGAAGTAAGCCACTTTTATAACTGTCTGCCATATGGGCAAAAGGTAAAACAGGAAATTTGTTGTAGGTAACATGAAGTCCACTTTTTTATGGTTACCAACTGTTGACTGTTATAAAAAAATTATCATGGAAATTTCAGACCTAAGACCATAGAGTAATTGCAGTCATAAGTAATCACAGTCAAACTGTGTATCATATGGGGCCACGCTCAGCAGTGAGTGATTTCCAAGTGATAAGAACCCCAACTAGAAGTTCTCATTATTGCCATCAGGATACATCAAGCAATTGTGGAGAGCAGAAGGGGTCTGGACCACTGTGTTGTTTGTTAGAGAGAGTGAGTAAGAATGGAAAAGTAAATTTTCAGTTTCGGCAGGCTATAAGCACGGACTCCACCAGGACTACCTATGAAAACATAATTAAAGAGAAAACCAAAAAACTGCCCACAACCATCCAGATTTGCACCTTTAACTAAGGAAAAACTATGTATAAAAGCATTTCCGTAACACACAAACACTGAGACTTAAATAATATAGAAATATAGAACTCCAGAATTTACCTCAGGTGGTAGACAATTCAATGTTTTATAGGACAATTTTAAAATTAATTCAAAATATTAGTGGGAGCCAATAGTAAGTTTAAGATAGGGGTGATCAGCCTCTTGCTCTAGTAAGGGACTCTAGCTGAAGCATTAGACTAATTTGAGAAGAAAGTAGAGTCAAGGTCATTAACATCAAACATGGAATCATGTACACCAGTAATCATGCATGTAACCAGTGCACCCTAATAGTAAATGTGGAGCAACTACACAAAATGTTTAAAGCTGTTTTGGTTCTTTTCCACAATTAAGGCAGAGCAACTTCCAGTTGGCACACCCACACCGGCCCACGGACAAAGAAACTAAATTTCACAAGTGCATTTATTGTACAGTAAATTCGGTTGTTTCAAAGACAAACACATAACTCAAACTAAGACATAAACTGAGAAAAGAATCTGTGCAAGTTAGACTGTCAGTCTTGCAACAACAAAAAAATCCATCAATTTCATTCAGTTACATTTTTTTTGCTTTTCTTCTTTAAAAAAGTTGTAAAGACAGTGATCATGCTAAAACATTTTTAAACACAACAGTTAACTAGTTGAGGATAAGACATTCTTTTGAACAGATAGTGATGCTTTATGTATGGTAGTGAGGTGTGGCTAGGTCATAGAAGTTTCCACAAGGTCCCTCTTTTGTCATCCATTTTTTGTACTTCAGTGGTAGTTTTCATTAAATCATGCTATTGGAGGATTACACATTTTTTCAGTTCCTGTCAGCAGGAAATGATTGGTAAATTCAAAGTCACAATTTGCACAAACAAATTAATCAAAGTAAATACTGATAGAATAATGCTGTTTTTTTTTTTTAATGGTCAAGGTACAAAAGAGGCATCATTTTGTTTCCACGCTGGGCCTGGCTCTCTTTTCCTGCTGCTCCTTCTGTCCATGTGTTTAAGCCTCAGAACCTAAAGAAGTCCTGGTGGGACTGGGGGGCAGGCGTGCAGCAGCACTGTGCTCTGTACGAAAGCTGTACTCGTACTGGGAGAGGAGGATGCGCGCATACACACACCCACACACACATAAGGACAGAGAAAGGGACGGAGGGTAGGGGAAGGAGGGGTAGAGAGTGAGAAATATTTTATCAAAATAACTACATTAAAAATGCCATATTAGACTTCCTTTTTAACAACTTACCATAATAAGCTTTAACATCTGAAAAACATGGCTGTTAACTTTCTAGTTGAAAGACCGCATAAACCATGCATTTGCAACTTTAAATGCAATTGATATACTGTCCAATACCTATTTAAGTACTTTTTTGTAGTCAATCAGATAGCAGGAAATGCACTTCCCACCCCTTTCTGTAATGATGGAATCCCAAGCAGGACATTTGAACAGGACATAGTTCAAGCAAATTTGCAGACAAAATTGGACTTCGATTAAAAGGGTGGGGATACATTTTTTTTCCTCATTTTTTGTCTCTGTTAACACAACGGAGACTCATTGAGAATGTGTAAAACTGATAAAGAAGTAATAGGTACTCTTTGATATAATGTTGTTGCAAACTAGTTGGGGTGGTTCAGTGGTTAATGCTTTAAGTAATGGGTTTAATTAGACTAATTTGAGAAGAAAGTAGAGTCAAAGTCATTAACATCAAACATGGAATCATGTACACCAGTAATCATTAAGTAATGGGTTTAATTCCAACGCAGGCATACTATCACATTCAGACCCTTAACAGCTTAGAGTGTTTTCACACCTACAGGCTTTCGTCTGTTTAAATCAAACTCTCATTTGTTTTCCCTCTTGTGATTAATTTAGCTGGTAAGAACAGTTATTGCTCTCGGGTACCAAAACAATTGGACTGAGACTCACAAAAAGAGGTGGTCTCAATCTGAATCAGATGTCAAACTCTGGTGTGGTCCTCCGGGTGAGCAACC
>JAQMYJ010000017.1:12213598-12226478 GCA_030014305.1 Clarias laeviceps
GCTAGTGAGGAGCATGAGACGTCGCTGTCAAGCTGTCATTGCGGCAAATGGTGGAAACACCCGCTACTGACATTGTCCAGTACTTGGACTATTCCCCCATCGCCCCCCTCCAAAAAAAAAAAAAACTTCTTCCGAGTTGTGTTTGACTAATGGCACTTAGTTATTAATCTAGTTAACCCCATGTAAGTATCTATCCAGTGATGTAAACTTTAAAGCACTTTTTGAAAGTCGCTCTGGATATGAGCGTCTGCCAAATGCCTAAATGTAAATGTCAATTTTAGTTATTTAGGGCTATCCCTGTTATTGTCAATTTTTGGGGTAATAAATATTAAACTAATGAAAATGGTGTTTCTTCTCGTACATATTCAGATTCATCTCATTCAAATTCAGAGCAAATAGGAAAAGCACTCATGTAAATAACAATATCCCTAACTTATTGTGAGTGGTGTATATTGGGATAGCACATGGTGTTCCATGAAGGGATAACCAAGTACATTTTGTTGGTACTACTTCGGGGTCACATGACCTAGAAGATATTGAAGAAATAGTGTTTATTTAAAAAAAATATATATATAGAAATAAAATAAAATAAAAATGAATGAAGACATATCTTGGGATAAAGTCAGGTGTACCTTGTGTGGAACTTCAATGAGATTATTCTGGTACTAGTTTGGGGTCACATGGTTACACGACCAAAAAGCTATTGAAGAAATAGTGATTTAATAAAAAAAAATCTATAATATTTGCAAATTAATTCACAATACTCAATTCATCTATTAATTCAACAATTATTAATAAACAAAAGCAGTATGCATGGCATTTGTATGTTTAATAATAAATTAGAATAACTGGGGCACATAGCCAGGTAAGTAACAAGCACTTTCACTTTTCACTTGGACAGAAATTTGTCGACGGTCCCTAAAATACCGCTTCCGAATGTCTGTCGAATGTCTGAATATTAAACTAACTTCACCGCGGTAAAAAAAGTTTGGATACATCATCTTATTCGCCTTCTTCACCCTTATTAGGGCCCAAGCTCTATGACATCAGCCCAATTGTTTTCCTAAGGATTATTTTGTTTTCTCCAACATTTGTTTTTTTTTGAGGGTGTTAACATGCTCAGAAATTGGCAGACCGGTTGGAATCTGCTGCAATTAGGATGCCTGAGAGTCTGACACGAGACTCGTACACACTTGCATATACTGTATGCACACGACACCCGTACACACAGAGCTCATTGAGCTGAACAACTTTCGCATTGCATGTCATGGGCTCAATTCAACAGTTATTTTGGGTCATTTGTCAAAACAGAATTTAATTATACTCCTAAGGGGTTTATACGATCGCCACCAAACCGGGCCTATGTGATCTAAAGACAGTGAGGATGCAAAATTGTAGAGGGATTTATTTTTTTTATATTTCAAACAGGTCAGCTGTGACAATGCATTAATTGCATTATGGAACAATTTCATTATTATCTAAACACTTTTTTTCTCGCTCATACACACTTCCATAAATTTTCTTTTCATTTTGTGAAGCTGCTTTGAGACAATGACCACTGGTAAAAGCGCTATATAAATAAAATTTAATTGAATTATTTAATCCTATTTCGAAAAGTGGTTAATAACTTTCTGTGGGACATCATATTGTGTGAAGTTTTCTGGAAATACTTAATTCCTCTGCTTTCCAGAGCGTACTTCCACCTCTCTAGATTTTCCTCCACCTGTTCCCTCTCTTGCTACAAAGCACAATGTCATCTGCCTGTTAAAAATACAAAAATGTGTTAAATAATCCAGAATATGTTTCATAGTTTAGATTCTTCAAAGTGTCTACCTTTTGCATTGATGACAGATTTGCACACTCCGCATTCTCAGTCAGACTCTTGAGATCATCACCTGGAATGGTTTTTAACGCTCTTGAAGGAGTTCCTAGCGGTGATCGCGTTAGCCAGGGGATCTGATGCAGCACTCAATCTATCTCCTTTCTGGACAAACAGCTATTTCATATCCCCGAGGTGTGCTTGCGGTCATTGTTCTGTTGGAAAACAAATGATGCTGACACTAATGTGAACCAGATGGGATGGCATGTTGCTGCAAAATGCAGTGGTAACCATGCTGATTAAGTGTGCTCTCAATTTACATGAGTCACCAACAGTGGCACACCTCCTCCTCCATGCATGAACCAAGCATTCAGGAATTGTCTGTTCACCCTCTCTACATCTAACAAAGCCACAGTGGTTATAAACAAAAATCTTTGTCTCATCAGACCAAAGGACAGTTTTCCACCGATCTAATTGGGTTTCTTGGCAGAAGCATGTCTCTTCGGCTTTTTGTTCTTCCAAAGTAATGCTTTCTTTGCCTCAGTTCGACCATCAAGACCTGACTCTCGCAGTCTCCTCTCAACAGTGGATGTTGAAATATGTCTGCCACTTAAAATCCGAGAAGCATTTATGTGGGCTCTAATCTGTAATGTCCCTGGGATGTTCCTCATGAGAGCCAGTTACATCTCAGCGTTTCATAGCGTTTGATGGTTTTGGCGACCGCACTTGGGGATACATTCAACCTGATTTTCCCTATTGATTGAGCTTCATTTCCTTAAAGTAATGGTGGACTGACTTTTTCTTTTTACTTAACTCGTGGTGTCGTTCCATAATATGGATTTGTACGGTAGCTGTACTCTCACTTATAGGGTGACTCTGTACCCACCCTTTCTTTAGAAGGCAAGAAATTATGCAAATTAATTCTTGACAAGGCACACCTATAAATTGAAAACCGTGAGTCTGATGTGAGAATGCCATGAGTGTGCCAAGCTGTTATCAAAGCTACTTTCAGTCTTCTGTATGTTGAAATTAAAGGGAGGAGACCGAAATATTAAAAATAATAAAAATAAATAAATCACATTTGGAAGGTGTGTCCAAATGTAACTGACTGGTAGTGCGGCGTGTATTTCATATCTATCCATCTATTTGTCTATCTGTCCATCTATATACATACAAGCATACTGTACATACACTACCTGGCAAAAAAAAAAAAAGTTGCATGCTCGAACATTTCATTAGACTACTTTTTGCTTTGATTATGGTCGTGGCATCGACCATGGCATTTGATAAACTTGTGCAATGTCACAACATTTATTTCAGTTGATAGACACCTTTAATTTCATCCCCCTGCATAAAGTCTTCTCCAGCACATCCCAATCATTTTCTGTGGGGTTAAAGTCTTTTACTCTGTGGAGGCAGATCTATGTGTAAAATCTTGGATGTGCTCGTACCATCAGGTCAATTTTTTATGATATAAGGGCGTTTTCCATTTAAATTCCAAAGTAGCATATCTTCTCATCCCATGGGCCGATTGCATTGAAACAAACCTTATAAGTTACCTCAAGCTCGGCCAAATACACTGTTCACATAGTTTTTACATGAAGCATGCACAAACAAACAAAAATTCCCGAAAACCTTCTATTACTCATTTTGCGTCCCCCTTAAATTAGTTTTTCACAGATCTCTTCAATGTACCAACTTTACAGTTTTATTATATGTATAGATCGATTATGGATTTAAATGAAGACTTTCATAGAGTTTCTATGAGTGACCTATCTTAAACTCAGAGTTTGATTTTTATTATAATTATTTATTTGTTTTTGTTATTTTCTCTGATTAGCCTCACTTATAAGTGATTTTCTGAAGGCTACACAGTTCTTTAATCCCAATCCCTTGAGTTCCCTTTGCATTGTGAGTGTGGGAATGCTCTTACCTTCGCCATCAATTGTACCGGTGTTTAGCGTTTAAGTGATCCATCCCGCCAATTCAAGGTGTTTTTCCTTGAAGATGATGGTTCACCACTATCATTCCAGGTTTAATGTGTTTTATAGTTCTTAACCCAATTTTACTAATTTCCTAATTTCCTTAGTTTGTTTCTTTTCTTGATGCAGGACAATTTGACCTTTCTGCTACTGAGTAAAATCTTTGCCTTGACCACAGGATGTCTTCTGACATGCTTGAAATGAGATGAGAAATGAGAAACTACTCACTGTATCATTTAGGGTTAAATAACTTTCTCACTTAATCTCTGCCTTAAATATCCAATGGTAGGCCCTTAACTATTTTCTTAGTTAAATCATAGTGATGACAGTATATGTGTGTATGTAGAAAATGCTTGAGTAAAAGATTAAACTTTTGAAGCTAAGGTTATGGTAATTTACTGGCAACCATGGAAAATAAATGTTAGACCAATCAAAAATAATCGATAGGTTAATCGATTAAGAAAAATCCGGTCTAGGAAAGATTTAAAATTTTACGTTAAAATCTTATAGGTCTCTGAACAGTGAGCTCCTACAGGGACCCGACCTAACAAACCCACTAACACATTTATTACTAGAATTACAAAATTCCCATTTTTTCAACCCCAGAATTCTAGTTCCTCTGTCTCAGAGAGAAAATATCAAAAAGTATTGAAGTCATGATGATTTGGATAGCAAAGAAACTATTTTTGTATTTTGACACTACTATGCTTGTTGTAATATACTGTGATTTATGGTTCATGTGTCACATTTTTCTTTAAAAAGTTTCTACTGGTCTCTGACTTTTGCTGTTGTTCATAACTTTCCAAGCGTTCTTGTTTCCAGCCCGACGTTACTTGTTGTCAGAAGATGTCGTGAGACTGCAAGATTTTCAGCAGAAGAAACTTGCTGTGGCCCAACAAGTGTCTGGATCAAAAGGTTGATGTTACCTAAATGAATTATCCTATCCTCTGTTTTTGCCAGATAAAATGTGCTAGCCAGTATGCCTGTGCAATACAGATTTTTTCCCCCTGATTTACAGTAGATTTTTTATTTTACATGAATGTGATAACTCACTTTACAAGCGCCGTTAGCCTACAAAGGCAGCCATATTTTCACTATATGGAGCATAAAACCACTGAGAGGTTACCTACGTTCTGAGTACAGGAAAGCGGAGAGAGCAGCTGCCTGCCAAAACTTACATTCAACACCAGTCACAGAAGCACTTCTAGCAATACAACACGTTTGATAATGTTGGGTCACCTTAACCAACATTTTGTCTCCTTAGTAATTGCTTCTAATTTGTTCTGAATTGAACCATCCGTGATATGTTCACCACTAACACAAGCTACAAAGCTAACTAGCTTCAAGCAAAACAATTTTTGGCCAAAGTCGAAATAGCTCTCTAACCCCTGATCAAGGGCACAAATTGGTATGTGGAACAAAGATTAGTATCCCCTAGCTTTCTATTTAACGTTGAAGGGGATTCAATCTGTAATCTGAAAGTTAGCTGATATTCTAAAGCAGAATTAATGAAAATATAAAGTAAATCTTACAAGTTTCCCTGTAGTGTCTACCATGGTTTCTCACCTTTTGGCTTCATAGGACTAGTAAGCATTTAAAACTCTTTCACCCCTGTTAATTACACTACTTTTGGTTGCCAGCAATCATGTCAGTCATGATTAGTTTGTGATATTGCTTAATTGTATGAAAAATGAGTTGGAGGGTGAGGGTGTAACATTTGTTAAATATAACTTGTAGAAAAGGTCTAAAATGCTAAAACATTTTTATTGTCTTTCTGAACTAACAGGGCATTTCTTTCATGTAATAAGTCAGAAAATAGAAATGAATCAATTGATCTTGAAGGATGAACTGAAGCTGCTCCTTTTTCTCTGCCAATCACCTGAGGATATGGTTACCGCTAGAAATGCTATTTACAGGTAGGTCTAAATTAGTTGTGGTTACGTTGTTTTGAGGAACTTCCAAGTTTCCTCATTGATCACCAGTCTGAAATCCATAAAACACCCTTCTCCATTATTTTTGCCAAATTTTGGAACACTTTTGCCAAGCAACAGTTTTAATGCAACTGGAATTGGACACATTGACTTATGAATTGGCATACAAGTCCATAGAGTCCCAAATGTCTATAAATTATACTTCACAAATTAAATGCCTTTTAACTACAAAAGTTCTGCTCATGACTTGGAAAGCTCTAAAATGATTGTTGGGTATATCCTCTTAAGCAACCATTTTAAGCTATATCCTCTTAAGTTTATCCTTTTTTAAGCAAATCTACTGATATTTCATACCCTCACTTGCAGTTCAGCCTGTCAAAGATGTTGTATTTTAGAGAATATAAACACCTGCTTTTTTAAGTTTTTTTAATTTTTTTTTTTTTTAATGTTTATTGTAAACAGACATGCAAACAAAACTTGTAACAGCTCTAGAAAGTATACACCTGTCAGCTATAACATTAAACTATCACTACGACTTATCTAATAAGATAAGGCACACCTGTTAAGGCACAGAACCAAAAGACCTCTGAATATGTGCTGTGGTATCTGGAACCAAAACGTTAAGAGATGTTATCCTGCTTAAAGGTTGATCTTGATCTTGTCTGAAGTTATAAACTAAGCAGGGTTGGGCCTGGTTAATACTTTGAAGTGAGACCTAGTACCGTGGATGTGAGGTACTGTAAGTTTTATTTGTGGCAGTAGTAACGCACTGTGTTAATGCTCTAAGTTATTGATTGTAAGGTTGGGGATTTAAGCTTCAGCACCACCAAATTGGCATTGTTGGGCCCTTGGCCCTTAACCCTGCCTGGTCCAAGGATGCTGTAGCATGGCCCTGGATCTGACCCAAACTTCCTAACTAGCTGTAATTTGCTCAAAAAAGAAATCTTCTCATTTCTTGATACATTCTCTCTATCCTGTAAAGAAAAGAATGTATATGTGATGAAGTCCTAACTATTACTGTCATGAAGCAGAGCAGGCGAGCTAGCCCTCACTTCCTATGCAAAGCAGATCTGCTCAGAACAGATGCACATTTTTTCCTCCTCCCAACACAACTGACTGTTCACTTGCCACCAATTAAATTACAATGTTGTCGAAAAAGTTGTTGTGAAAAATCTTTTTATGACATAAATTAAAAAGTGAAACTCATATATTCTCGATTTATTACATGTCAAGTTAAATATTTTAAGCCCCTTTTTTCATTTTGATTATTACGGTGAACAGCTCATGAAAATCAAAAGTCCAGTATCATAAAATATTAAAATGTCTCAAGTTTGAGTAAATTACTATTCATACAGTATAAAGACCATGTATTTCACTGTCTAGTTCAGTGTCCAGAAGACCTTAAGCAACAACCTTCTGAAGGAAGGTAAGCCATAGATGGTACTGTATTGACACATATTCATGCAAAGTTGACTGAAAGGGAGAGGTGTGATAGGAAAAAAAGTGCACAGGCAACAAGGATGAGCACAGACATAAGAATATTCAAGAACTTATTCAAAAAAAGTAGAGAGAGGCTGGAGTCAATGCATCAAGAGCCATTAAGCACAGCTGTTTTCAGAAAATTGACTACATCTGTTGCATTCCTAGTATGAAGCCGCTCCTAAATTAGAGACAATGTCAGAAGTGTCTTACTTGGCTAAACGAGAAAAAGAACTGGGTTGTTGCATTGTTTAACATTTTAAAAGTATATTCATACAGTTAGTGGGCATAGTGTTCAGATGATGAGCAAGGTTGGATTTCTGCCAAAAGTTGTTCTTGTGGAGGTTAGTGTGGTTAGACTATTTACTACTACCAAATATAACGTTAATTGTGAATTTTGACTTTAAGGCTGTAGTCATGATATGAACTACAGGGTGGGACTATATGGATACACCTTAATAAAATGGGAATGGTTGGTGATATTAATTGATTAATAACCAGCCCATCAGTTTGGGGTATTTAATGCCCAATAATTCTTACTGTTTGCTTAGTGTCTGTGAAAAGTATAGTGCCTTGATCAGTACAATCTCTTGTGGGAATCCAACTTCGGAGATAATGTGGAAGAGTGCCTCTTAGCTTGGGGAAAATCAGGAGGGCAGGGTTTTAAAAGACCTGCTGAAAAAAGGGTAAGATTCATTCAGAGATATAATTAGAAGATGGTTGCCAATAGGGCAGTTAAGAAATTAATTTGTGGTCATCTAAGACATTTTCTAAAATTAACCAAAAGACATTTTAACTGATCTGGGCAAAATGGTAGAGACTGATAACTCGGTCATTAATTAAAATGGGTGAAGGTTCTAAATAGCTAACATGCTTGGCTTTAGCAAGAAGAGAGAAATCACAATGTGATTTAAGAATAAACACATTATTTAAGACAAAAAAAATTTTTTCTTATAAACTACTCTAAGACAAGTGGACAAGTACACAGGTTACAAATGTCTGTTGAAGGTTATTCATTTTAGTTGTATATGAAAGAATGCTTTTGTTCCTTTTTTGTTTTGTTTTGTTTTTTTTACACATGATGCAGGTCAATTTTTGACCGTTCAGAAATGCTCACTTTTTTGCCTAGACAGTGAAAATGGAATGTTTTTTAACTTCTCTATTCAGGTATCATGAAGAAAATTGTAATGTGGCATTTGGAGAGTTCAGATTTGGACCTGTATTTATGAGACTTTGTTACGAGCTGGGCCTGGCAGATTTAGCACACACTACACTAATTGATAAGGTACTAATTACCTTGAATATACATTGATCTAGAATAATAAATTATATTTTAAAAAGTAATTTGGTTAACTTATTAAACACATTTCATGGCATATATGTTTTGATATTTAATTTTTTTATCATCTGCATGGTGGCATGGCAAATGATATTGGTATTGCATTTTGTTGTAGAAGTTATGCTATATGTGAAACAAGTTGTAACAAATCTTTGGCTGTGAAATTGGAAATTTGTTGTTTAGTAGCAGTTTATTCTACCAAGCTATATACCATTTTTATTACATTTCTTTATTAACTTTTTTTCATTAAGAGGCTGAAAGGATTCTTTCCAGACTGTACATCCTTTAACTTGGCCATAGACCTTCTGTTCAGTAAAGGACATTATGAAGGTATGAATTTCAGTTTTTCAGGACATAAATAATATCAAATCACATGAAGAGATTAAGAAAAGTCAAATACTGGTAAAAACTACTCCAATTACCCATAATATTAAAGCTTACTAACAAGTGAATGACATTACTTATCTTGTTGCAATGACCTCTGTCAGTGGCTGGGATATATTACACAGCAGGGGACAAATTGTGTTGGGATCAGGATCTCCAAACCCAGCAGGTGTTATGGGGTGTTTCTTCTGTGGAGTGATGAGTACTTAACAAGAGGTAGTGTAAGAAAGGACAACTAAGAAACCAGTGACGGCACTCAACCTAATACAGCTCCTTGTGTGGATAAAATCCTTTTCATGTTTGCAATTCTTTTGTAACTGTTCAAATAAATGTGTTGGTTTGAATGCTGCTATCCACAATGTTGGTATAACAGTCATGTTTTAAACTTAGTACCCTCTTTCAATTCTATGTGTTTTTGTGTAATAACAATAAAAATCATTTGATCGTAGCAGATCTTAGTATTGAGCCAATCCAATGTTAGACAAACTGCAACATATAAATTATTTCATCATGCAATTATGTATTTAACAAAAATGAAGCCAAATTGGGGGGGGAGGGTTGGGAATGAGGAAAAATAAAATGGAGAGTACCCCCATGATTCAATAGCTTATCGACCCACCGTTAGCAACTTGAAAAGGTCAAATTCCTTTATGACATCTCTGTGTAGGAATTTTGGTCCATTCTTCTTTACAACATTGCTTCAGTTCAGTGAGGTTTTTGGAAATTCACTTACTGTATGCACAGCTCTCTTTAGGACCTGCCACAGCATTTCACTTGAGTTAACGTCTGGACATTAGGCAATTCCAAAACCAAACCTTGACTCTTTTATCGAACAGATGGCCACACATTTGCTTGTAGAACATCCTGGTATACAGGGGAGTTCATGGTCCATCCTTGACAGATATGAGGTGTTTCAGCTAAAATGAAACACCTCATACGGGGCATTAAAACTCCACTTTGGTTTTATCTGTGTGTATGAGAGGTCTTGTGCCTTATGCAGTTTCACGAATCTCAGTATAGACAGTAGAGCTTTTTTCTTGTTCAGTCTTTTTGTAATTGTGCTGCCATGGTCTTTAACATTGACCATGCTCAGTCAGGCCTGTAGGGTCTGATATATTATTCTTCTTCTTTTTTATTTATTTTTTTTATTTCTCTGAGTATTGCACAGTCTGACGTTGGGGTGAATGTATGGGGACACTGTCTCCACTTACAAATAATCTTTCTTACTGTAGAACTGTGGCACTCTAAGACCGTTGCTTATGTCTTTCCCTCTTGGCATTTTGTTAACACACATCTGAATGCTCCAGTCTAGGAAACTGCCCAAATATTTCCTTTTATAGTGGTCTGCACGCCTGATGATTATCAATTAATTAAAGGCTGATGATTAACAGCACCTGGCTGCTAAGGAGGTACTTGGTATTTCCCACATTTTTTTTTTTGTTGTTGTTAAAAACCCCACTATGATCAGATGATTTTTTTTATTATGTTTTGACACTTTATTAGACCAGTATTAGATCACCACTTAAACATTTGTTTTCTAACCACCAAGTACACATTCAGTAATGCAATAGACTCTCATGGTTATAGACATAAACAGAGACTACTTATGTTAATATGTCCATGCAGGAGCTTTGGAACTAATGTGGGAGATGAAAGCCCAAGGTGTTGCTTTCAACAAGGACACGTTTACACTGGCATTTGCTACATGCTACAAACTAGTATGAAAATTTTATCTTGTATTTAAATTTTATCTTTTGCTAAAAATTGTGGTCATTAAAATGTGGATACATACATACTATTTTTACACTTAAAATATATATTTTTGGATTTATGTAGTAGATTAATTTTCCTGTATAATGTTACTTTAGAACACTCCTAAATCTTACGAGATCTGCTTGGCCCTGCTGGAGGAGGGTCAGGCTAAAGGCAGCTTCATTCCTAGACATGCTTATTGTATTGCAGTTGCTTTTGCCCTTAAGCAGGTAAGGCTTTTGCTGTGTAATTTACTGTAATATTAATCATGTCCTATTTTAGTCATATCTGATTTTATGTTACTCAGTGCATATAAGCAAGGGGGTAAGAGTAATTGAGCAGTTTAAAGGCACCCCATTTCAAGAGGCTTTTCAAGCTTTTTCCATGAAGGGGTGCATAGCTAAAAGTGTATAGACAAAATTGATGATGACCATAAAAACTATAGGAACGGTTCATTATGCTTATCCTGTTCCAAGGAAGGAAAAAAAACTATTGCTTTGCCATCTTTTAGGATGATGTTGAGCAAGCACAGAGTATCTACTCTCAGATTATGAACACAGACAGCAGACTTTGCCAAAACCTCAGAGTAAGTATTTCTTGAATACTGTGTGTGTGTGTGTGTGTGTGTGTGTGTGTGTGTGTGTGTGTGTGTGTGTGTGTGTGTGTGTGTGTGTGTGTGTGTGGCAGCACACTTTTAATGATGATTATAAATCTTTATGTTGACTACAGGTACTTCTGCTGGCCATGGCAGGGTCAATAGAAGATGCAGTCTCTGTCCTCACAGCAGCCTTATTGTCCAGTAGTTTAGTGTTTGTAAAGAAGCCAGACTTTTGCCAGGAAGTGGTGAGATTAATTAAATGATGATAAAATTGATAGTCATGAAACAAAATAAAACAGTAATCACGTCATGAAAATGGATTTTATGCAATCTGGAAATCTAATTCTAGTTATTTCTACTTTTGTTGGTCTCTCTATTTTAGGTCGATGTGTTAAGAGAGAGGAGTGAAGGAGGGCCTTGGAGAGTACAGGTTGAGCATCTGGTTAAGCAGTTGCAGGAGGCAGGTCAGGTGAACCCACAAAAGCTGGACCACTTGTTATACCACACTCCTAAAGGGAAAAGGAAACTTTTGCCTTTTCTTAAGGAGGGCAACTGGAGGACCAACAGCCGAAGGACTCTGAGACCACTGTTGTCAGACTGAATACACAATGGTTATGGTCACTGCTTAAGTTAAAATATGTATACAAAATATTGATACATCCGTGCCTGGTATTAAAACCATATTGTTTTTAGAAGTGAGGAAAATTGTCCACAAGTTGACTATCCAAAGTGTCCAGAAAAAATTATGGTATTTTATCCAAATCTTTCTGCAACATGATATTGTGGGACGTGTGACTAAGAAAAATATTTTTTTTTTTGTTGAACCGAACTGTACTCATAGGCTGTATAGTTTTGAGCAGAGTGTGTGGGTGTGCCTACGTATGCATAACTTGCATTTAAAAGAAATAAATGCAATAAAGATTAAAGACAGTTTGAATGTTTACATGAGTTATATTTTATATACTGTATAATTTCTTATTTCAATGCTAAAAGAATACAAGACATGTTCATTACTTTCAGCATGTTTGAAAAGTACTGAGTAAAGAGTGATACCATCTCATTTATAGCTGTTATGGTTAGAAAGCAATTGCAAAAGTCGCTTTTGCAAAAATTATTTTTTGTAATGTGCTACAGGTATTCACAGATAGAGACTTGGATACAAAACTGGTCATGACAATTTCAGTCCTAAAACTAGTACAGTCATGAGCGATCAGAGTAAAACTATCAAATTTAGTTCAAAGTCATCTCTGATATCTTAGTGGCAATTCCTCCGAGTTAAGGACCTAGTCAATACCAGCATAGAAAAACCTTTTTGATGTCACCTCATTTAAGGTCTAATCAATAATAATGTGCTGGTTATAATCATTTTGCTGCAGACTACACACATTATCATGTAAAACTGTGATGTAACATTTCTCTCCATGTGTAATGTTATAAAGAACATAGCTGCATACTTTTATATAGTTTTATATAAACTAATTCACACAAACCAGTAAACAATGCAACACTAGCTGTGAAGCTTCTTCTTCTTCTTTGTCTTTCGGCTGTTCCCTTTCAGGGGTCGCCACAGCGAATCATCTGCCTCCATCTAACCCT
>JAQMYJ010000017.1:12269838-12293883 GCA_030014305.1 Clarias laeviceps
TTTTAAAGTTTACTTTTATACATAAATAATACCCTGATTTATGGTTTTATATAGTTATAAGCAAAACATCAAATTAAGGAAGCGTGTAAGTTTTATCTGATTAATCGAAAAAATAATCGCCCAACTAATCGATTATCAAAATAACCACTACGGGTCATCGAACAAAACATTGAAATTTTGGGTCATGGCCAGGAAACTCCCTTGGACCTTAATCCCATTGAGAACTTGTGATCAATCCTCAAGAGGCAGGTGGACAAACAAAAACCCACAAATTCCGCCAAACTCCAAACATTAGTTATGCAAGATTGGGCTGCGCCATCAGTCAGGATGTGGCCCATAATTTGATTGACAGCATGCCTGGGCGAATTGCAGAGGTCTTACACTGCAAATATTGACTCTCTGCATACCATTTATGTAATTGTCTATAAAAGCTTTTGACACTTATGAAATGCTTGTAATTATGCTTAAGTATACCATAGTAACATCTAAAAAATATCTAAAAACACAGCAGCAGTCTGGAGCAGCAGACTTTATAAAGAAATTTTTTTTTGTGGCATTCTCAACTTTTGGCCACGGCTGAAAAATTTACAGTATTTCAAAGGTCACCAAAATAAAATAGAAAGCTGTAAGGATGCAGGATTCACAGATTTTACAGAAAGAAATTATAAACTCCGAGGTATCAAAGTGTAAGAATATAAAATTAAAAACAACAATTAAAAGACAGCAACAATTATTGAAATATGGAGTATGACATGGAATGGTACTGATACATGCGTTAGTAGTGGTGTAGTTGTCCAGTGCAGTGAGTCCTCATGTACTATATGTGAAAAACATATGAGCAGTGTGCAAATGTATTTATGGCATACATAGTGAGTAATGCACTACATTCTGACTTTGATGTATAATCAGAAATACATGGTGCGTGTTTGTGTGAATGACCAAAAACCAAATCTGATTTGTTTAGTCCTTTGTGGTGTTCTGGTTGAGGGCCCAAATAGCCTGTGGGAAGAAGCTCCTCCTCAGTCTCTCTGTGTCGGCCTTCAGGGAGTGGAAGTGCTTTCCTGACTGCAACAGAGAGAACAGTTCATTGTTGGGGTGGCTGAGGTCATTCATTTTCTTCCTGGCCTTGGTCCAGCATCGCTTGCTGTAGATTGAGTGCAGTTCAGGGAGCACAGTGTGGATGATGTGGTCAGCTGATACTATTTAAGCACCATGCACGACAGACAAACTCTACAGAGGGCGGCTCTGTAGAGTTTGTCTGTCGTGCATGGTGCTTAAATAGTAATAATAATATTAGTTTTAGGACTGAAGGACTATCTCTGAAATGTGTTTTGCTGCAAGTGGTTGTGCTTTTATTTAGTTTGTACACATACAATAGGTTTAAATGAGCAAGAAGTAGTCAGGTGTTAACAGAATATTCATAATAATGTTTAATATTGCACTAGTGGTGTTATTTTGTTATAAATATAGTTTTATCTTGAATCTGACTGTCACCTACATAAAGAATTTAATGTGGAAAAGTGTCCACCTGTTCCTCTCATGTTAAGAGCACAGAGGATTATAACTATTATGCATATGGTAACCCATTTACTCCTCCTTTCACCCATTCACTCCTGAACTTAGCAGTTAACCTAAAGAAATTTGCTCAGGCTGCTATGGTCACAAAAACCTACTGAAAAATAGCAACACTGCCTTTTAATTGACTTTTTGTCCAAAATACAAATTGTAGAACCAGATTACAAAACGGACTTGCTGTTTTCAGTTTTCATGCAAAACCCAGGAGCCTACCTTAATTAAATTTTTTTTTTTCATCTGAAAACTTGTCTTTCATGTAATATGTTGCTGTCTTTATAGCCATCTAAATACTAAATGTTACTAAATGTTATTTATATATAAATTTTTATGTTATCTTTGGAAATATTGAATGGTTTTATATATACATAATAAAGCAGGCATGATAAACGTATATACTGTTTCGACTGTTTTGGGTACTATTTCAGAAACTGTGACTCAGTCAGTTAATCCTGCTTACAATCAGTTCCTTTTTAGCCATTTAGTTGTCGCTTTGCTCTTTTTGCTCTTTGAGTTTGCAGTTTATAGACTTTAGTAAGCATCACTAAAAGCAAATCAGCTGTGCTGTGCACATGCCCGTTACTTTAACCTATGCCCCCACGTAAAAACAAAATCATTATTACTGAACTAATGCACACAAATACATTTACAGTACATTTAGGCATACATTAAAAGGCACCATACTGTTCATTCATATATACAACAATTGGTCGTGACTTAAATCAGTTAATGGATTTTTTTTTTGTGTAATAATAAATAGGTCATGTGTTTACAGGTATTTTGTAGCAACCGCAAACAGTAACTTATTATTTTGCATTCACTGTTCCACATAGTTCCTCCATCTAACAGACCTACAACCCCTCTGGGCACAGCAGCAATTGTTCCTCCTCCTCGTCCCTCGTCACGGCCCAAAATGCCTGTAGGAAAAATGACTGGCATCAATGAGATTGTGAGTTTTTTCTAGTTTAATTTATGTGAAATGTGCTGTTATTTTACCTTTAAATATCAGTTATTAAAATATATCTAAATTTAAAATCACATTGGAACAATTGAAACAAAAAAAATTCATCCATGCGAATTACAAACTCTAATGATTATCTAAATGAGTTATTAGATATATTGTTAGATTGATGTATTGTTTATGATGTTTGGATTATATTTTCTGTACATCATTTTCGGTCATTAATTTGTTTACCTGTTGCTTTATTTCATCATAAAGGCACGGCCATTCAGTCCTTCTATGTCAACCAATGCTAGTCCTCTGCCTACTGCACCTCTAGCACGAGCCGAAAGCTCCTCCTCACTGAGTTCTAACGCTTCACTGAGTGCGAGTAACACACCCACCATTGGTGAGTATTCTATACTCACTCATTCACTGGTAATATACATGGATTGTAAATCTCACTGAAGTAGACATTCTCTGGAATTTACATTTAGTTCATTTACAATTTATCACCCTTAGATTGGCTAAACATTTTTCCACTACGTTTTCACACATTTGTGGGTTTCTATACTGCTTTTATTTTGATATCTGGTTTGGATTTCATCTTTTTCATTGATGCTGTAAGAGGATGATGTATTTGTGGCGAAACTGCCCAGGTTTGAGAAGAGGTGTGAAAATCTAGCAGGTAAAATGTCTTATGCTGCAAATTGGAAAAGGTTTGGTTATCTGTTTATGCTTAAATACTAATTCTATTGACACTTCATTGGTCAGGCATTTCATGTAATCTGTATTAAATTAAATGGTCATCATTTTAACAGCTGTATTCTGCTTGTTTTCATTGTTTGCCTTTGCTGTGTATAACATGTTTCCTGGGTGTCAGCATGATATTAAATGCCATACAATTTATATGATCCGTCCTGCCCAAACACACACACACAGTCAGAGTTGTTTACATACCCTCATGAAAGTCATGCCAGTGTTGGGCTTGCAGTTAACTTTTTGTAAGAGTCTCGAACAGAAAGATTCTATGTATAATTTTGACCCTGTGTTAATATAAGAAAACCCAAAATAAATTAAACCTTGTGCTCTTAGGGCTTTTTTCTGTTAAAGATGTATGTTGTACAATCATTCTTCCTCAGAAAAGTGGAGTTCAAATATAATATTGAAAGGCCAAAAATGACATGACATGAATGTATGTGAACTTCTGATTGCAACTGTATGTATTTTATTATAGATTTTCCCTGTTGTATTTCTCATATTTTTATTGATGCCTTTATCTTCTACCTTCGTTCTTTCTAGGGACATCTCGTGGCCCCAGCCCAGTAACATTAGGGTCCCAGGATTCACTTCCCATAGCTGTTGCTTTCACTGAGTCAGTTAATGCCTACTTCAAAGGAGCTGATTCCAAGAAGTGAGTTCTTGTGTTTCAATAATAATCAGTACCCTACACATAGCGAATGCTGTTCTTGCTTGTTTAAGTAAAGTATGCTCCTATACCAAATCTGAAGAATATGACCAAGATATCACAATAGTTTTTGCATTAGTGAAAAATAAATGAGGAAAGCAACCTTGCCTATTGCTCTTGTTTAGCCACTTATTCTGATTAGGTTTGCCTTTTAAAATATTATTTTTTATTTGTTCAGCTAATCTTCTATTAACAATAAAAAAAATAATAACCTACTAGTATTTTAATTACTGTTACTCCACACACCAAGATAAGCATGCTTTTAGCAACTTGAGTATAGAGAGGTTATGCTAAACTTGCATAGTTCTGTCAATCATGAATTGCTAAATGTGTGGTGAACAATCCAGTTAAAACATCCTTAATGGAATCTAGGTTTGATAATAAAATAGTAATTTTGTTATTTAACCACAGACACTATTATATTTTCCCAGTGTCTAAGGTAAATTTAAAGTTCTCTCTTGCTGTGACAAAACTTCAATTTGGTATGTCACTGTGGGTGCTGCTAATGTACTCTATGAAACTTTTAGTTGTATTAAGAGTATGCCATAAATGCTTTTTGCAATGAGCATTATTGTTTTATTATGTGATGAAAATATCATTGACTGTACTGCAAATGCATATCTTTGCTAATCATTACCTGTATGTTTAAAATGAAATTAACTATATTATACTGTACTCACAGTTAAGAGAACAATGTAAATTAACAACTAAACTGGATTTAATACAATTTCTGTCAGGATTTTTGTCCAGGATTGAGCAGTGTCTTGTTTTTTAGGTGCATAGTGAAGATCACCGGAGACATGACGCTTTCCTTTCCTAGTGGCATCATTAAGATCTTCACATCCAGTTCCTCACCAGCTATACTTAGCTTTAGACTCAAAAACACTAGCAAACTGGAGCAAATACTACCAAACCAGCATCTTCTACACAGGTGTGTATGCATGTGCTTATGTCTAATAATAGACACCAATACTGTTGTATGACTAATTGGCATGAATGCATGTCATTTCTTCCAAGTTTGTCTATGTTTGGTGGCTGTGGCATTGTTAAGATTCAAACTCTTGATAAGGCAAACAAATTTCTGTTTTACCGCTTAGGAGCCAGAATAAATTTTCTTCATCATAAGGTTTTACTGATCATAAAATGCCTAATAACATTGTCATAGTCACTTCCTTTTGCTTTCAAATACAGGGCTGTTAGTGAATAGTGCCACTTAAAAAGATAACTAAAGCATTGTAATTGGATTTTCACAAACAATGTGTGAACAGTTTTTTTTGGATGGATTCTTTCTCATTTACCTACAGTCAGATCCATTAACAGGTTAACAGCATAGGAAGTACAGCACATTTTAGGAATTTAAATAGTGCTTCATAGGAGTTACAACATAATATACCAAGTGAAGCAATCCATTATTAGGTTGCAAAATTAAAATACACTCTTCATAGAGTTGATTTTTTTTTTACCATGCAACTTCACGCAGTAATCGCTGTTCATGATTTTTTATTTTTTTGACTGTCCTGCCCAATCCTTCAGCATTATCCAGTAATTTCAAATCTCATAAATTTCTCTCTTTGCTTGATGCAGCCCAATAACTTGACCCTTCTGAAATGGCAACTTTTCTGGTCAGGCAGTTTATATATGTGGAACTCACAAATGCTCACACTTTGTCTCCTGTTTTAATACCTCCTTTTATTATCTCTGCTCGGTATGTACACAAGTAAAGGAATTAGGGTGTTGTTTAAGAGTCAAGCGCTTTAAGGTCTGCAAAATGATAAGAAAATGTGTTTTCTTTGTATTTCCTGTAGTGACTCCTCTCAAAATGACACTAACACTAAAGATTTTTGGATGAATATGCCTGCTCTGATAGCATATCTCAGGAAGGCCTCAGAACAGAATCCAACATCATCTTACTACAATGTGGACATTCTTAAGTACCAGGTATTTACTGTCTTTTATGGTCATATTACATCAATACAGCATCTGTACCATCTTCCATCAAATTAACTTAGACAGAGTCATACATTTTAAAATAAAATAGCCTGCATAGTGTTCTGTTTTGAAGTGGTTCAGCCAAATGTAGGATTATTCTTACCTAAAGTGAAATGAAAAGTATTTACAAGTTGCACTTTAAAGCATTAATCTCCCTTAGGTGTATTCTAATGGAGTTCAATCAACGCCACTAAACATGGCAGTGTACTGGAAGTGTGCAGAGAGCACTACAGACCTGCGGGTGGATTATCACTACAACCCCGAGGCCATGCAACCACCCGGACCACTTTGCAGCGTGCAATTCCTTGTACCTGTTAGCGGTGGTGTCACCAACATGCACTCACTCCCCAGTGGCATCTGGTGAGGCAAAAGAATACACTAAATCTCACAAATCTTACATCCCAAATAATAATATAATCTTTCTCTAGTAATTGCTCATTGGATAATAAAGGTAATTAAAGCTAATTATTCTGTATATTTTACGGTTACTGATATGTTTTGTATTACTGAGTGTAACCATGGCATGTGGCTCTGTGTTTATCTTCTCATATGAGGCATTTCATTCAGTTCTGACAAATAGAGCCTTTAATGTGAGCAATGAAACACCATTGATATTATGGTTGACACTTAAACTTAAATAATTCTTTTGATTGTGTAAAGCTGCTTTGGGACAATGCCAATTGTTAAAAGCCCTATACAAATAAAATTGAATTGAATTGAATTATACGCGTCAACTTGGCCAAATGAATTTGTTTTTTTTTGGTACCAGGAATCCAGAACAAAGTAAGTCATTATGGAAGCTTAATGACATCTCTGAGAAGTCTGAAAATGAAGGTATGAACATAAACTATAAAATAAAATCACTGTTTAAAAACTGTTTGCACTTACTATATGCACTGTAAATGTAAACAATTATTTTACTGTTTAAAATGTTTATAGTATATATTATGTAGGTTATATTGGCCCTAATTGTCTTTGGGTCATCTCTTAATGCATTTGATAATAATTTGTGTGTGTCTGTGTCAGGTTCTGGCACTCTGAGGGCAAAGTTTGAGCTTTCAGATGGCCCCTCAATCCCAGCCACTCTGGCCGTTCAGTTCTTCAATGAGAGTAGTACTCTCTCAGGTGTGGAAATGGAGCTTGTCGGCTCTGGATATCGACTCTCCCTCAGTAAGAAGAGATTAGTCTCTGGTAAGGCTATACATTTCTAAGACAAAGTCTTATTATTTAAAATGGTTTAAGGCAGTTTGTATTTTTCTGCCACTTTGTCAACTGTTGGTATTACATATCAACAGATACACTATATTAGCTGTGTGTATAATTAATGTAATGAATTAAATATAATTTTTGCACATACTATGTATAAACAAATTGGAAAAGGTTTAGCAAGACAAAATTTGTTTGTTTGTGTGTATGTTACAGGGCGATATATGGCAGACTGCTGAGATGTCAAACCAGAGGCACATTTGCTCAAACTATTGACAAGTAAAAGGATTTTTGATTGGCATTTTATATAGATATATATATATATATATATATATATATACACACACACACACACACACACACACACACACACACACCCACACACACACACACATCTTCTCTCTTCTCCGTGGAGTTTAAAGGAAGATGAAACAAAAGGGCTCTCACCCTGATGGCTTTTCCTATGCCTTGAAATATTCTCATTACTTTGAACTATCCTTCCATCCAACCAAATGCACCTTTTTGGAGATGAAAGAATTTTTTACTACACTTTTTATTTTTTTTTTTTTATCTTTGTTTTTTTTTTTTTTTTTTTTTTTTTTACTTATGTAGCACTGAGAATCAAACACTGTCTAAAAAGGATGAATAAAGAAAACCAATAAGGAATGTCCGAATACTGAAGAATGAGAAAATGAAAAGTTGTAATCTGATATTTTTTAATTATTTTTAACTTTAATATAGTTTGTTTTCATGTATAGTTAAATGTTAATATTAAAATGACATATATAAAATATGCAGTGTAAAACAAAAGGAAACAGAAAAAATTTATCTGCACTAACAATTTATCCAGATTATTTGTATGGACATTAACCTCTTATTTGAATATTCATCTTTTAGTCCTGAGGGTCAATGAGGGACTAAAATGCCTCAGGCAATGTGAAACCTTGCATTCAGTCCCAAAAGCCTCCAGGCCTGAGTTTTTTTCTTATTAAATCTTGTAGCATTCTGCTTAATCTAGACATCATGGCTGTTACCACACAGTGACAAGTTTTATGTCTCTCAATAGTTAGTTTTTCTCACAGTAAATGTGCAATGAAGGTATAAGCTATTATAAATAGATTATGTGTTTTATTTTCAGTTTTTTATTTCAGTATCAAGAATTTTTATCAGTTTTCTGATGTCAACAATATTATTATTATTATTTTTATTTTTTTTTTACCTTTGTGCCTATTTTCTCAAATCAAACTTGCGCTGTTCTATTTTATCCTTTTTATTGCTGGGATCCAAAAGGGAGAACACTTATAAATGAAAACTTAAATTTAATTCTTTGTTAAAATTATTGGTAATTCTACAAAAAAAGAAAAGAAAAAAAAAAAGAACAGCAACATGGGGGAAAAAACAATCCATAAACACTGGTAATCTGGTGTGATGTGTTCAGATTTTCTGATCAGATCTGATTTTTGGATTTGTTCTTGTAGATTCAAAACATCTTTTGACATCTCCTGTAAGGACTTTTCATTTTAATATTTTATAATTCACTGTATATGTTGTTTGCTATCAAATTACAAAACTGATGACTGTTTAACCAGCTGAATATTTTCTTGGAAATTGTTGGATATTTGCTGTGGTTGAGTAATCCTACTTTCAATTAATTAATAAATGACTGGGACCGAAATTACCCAAATGTACAAAGGAACTGAGAAGTGATGATGAAAATGGTAATGAACTCCCCATATTCCAAATTTTTAGGATTAATTTTTTATTTTTATTTAATAGTACTGTATTTACTGTTAAATACAATTAGTACTGTACTTTAGCCTTATATTATATATTAATATAGTACCAAAACTACAACAATTTAATTATTAGCTACTAAAACCTAGCAATTTAATATCACTATGCAGCTGGCCACTTGTTTCCTACAGACACAGTGCAGTCAAGCTTTATAGTTATTTAACAAACCATTCAAAACCGTTATAGAGTGCCAAAAGGGGATACACAGTGTTTTTTTTTTCTCTCTTTTTTTTCACTCTATCTTTTATTATTATTATTATTATGGGGATGTGCCTTATATCCTTCTCTTAAGCATTGGTTGTCCTAAGCGCTACTTTACCTGTGGAACCAGGAAGATAAAGACCCTAAATAATACAAAAGAATGTTTGATGTGTACTAAAAATGTTTTGTGTAAATGTGTAATGAATCCAGGGATTAATTTTTCTAGGGATTTGTTTTTAACAGCAATATCTTTTTGAACAAGATCATTTTTTATGACATAACTAGGCTCGAGTTTTTCAATTCCTTAACTTTGATGTTTTATTGGAAATGTCTAAAATGTATGTGATTGTATTGAAAATTCACGAAATGACAGGGCATTTAGTAAAGAGACAGATATTAAGTGGTGGGCAAAAGAGTCAAAACTTAACTGTCTGACATTTTTCTATCCAGTAAAACTACATTAAATGTCTGATTGTGTACTTTAGCAAGCTGGTTCTTGCTGCCTCCACAACCATCAGATAAATGCAAAGGCATTTTGGAGCTTCTCAGTACCTAGTCTCTGGTCTCAATATATATCAATAAAAATGTATCAAATAATCTGTGCAAATGATTTTTCCCAAAATGTTTCAAATTCACTGTTTTCTCATGATTTCAATCCTGTAATAAATGTGTAATCTATAAATCTATACAAATATAAGAACTATTGTAGAACTGTGTGTCTAGCCTTTTTTTTTTTATCCTAAATTAAAATTAGGACATGAATTATTGTAAAGGATTTTAAATATTAGTTGCTTCTCGCATTCAGTAATGGACCAAGCATACAAGATTTAGCAGAAGCTGTGCAAATTACTACTTCAACTTAAAATGTGACCTTGACATGATCTGTGTGTTGTTCATGTCCTGATTTTACCAGCCCATGAATATTGTTTACACTGACCAGCCATTGAAATCACTGACTGGTGAAGAGATTTGCATTGATAATCTCATTACCCCTGACACCTGTCAAGGGGTTTGATATATTAGGTGATGAATTAACAGTTCTAGAAGTTGATGTATCGGAAGTAGGCAAAATGGGCAAGTGTAAGGTTCTAAAAAAACCTTAAAAAGGGGGCAAATTTTAATGCATAGACACCTCTTTCAGAGCTTTTGCAAACTAGCAGATCTTGTGGTGTGTTTCCATGGCTCATTAATGTGTGTGTGGAGCAAAAGCTACCCTGGTCCAATCCCACAGAAGAGCTATAGCACAAATTGTCAAAAATGTTCATGTTGGCTATAAAAAAAGGTGTCAGAATGGTCAGGTGCCCATGCTGAATCTGGGGAAGAGATGGCACCAGGATGAAGATGGCTAGCTGGTGGAAGGAATGAGATTTTCTTGGCACTGTTCTGTTTGGAAACCTTGGGTCCTGGGATTTATGGGGATGTTACGGTGAGACAAACCACCTACCTTTATACTGTTGCAGATCAAGTACACCTCTTCTTGTCAAAGGTATTCCCTAATACCAGTGGTGTTTTCATGCCAGATTACAAATTGGTTTGAGAAACATGGCAAACGGAACAGCCAAAGGTGTTTAATTGGCCTCCAAACCTCCCAGATCTCAATCGAAACAATTGTGTGGGATGCGATGGATAAACTTACAGGGCTTTAAAAATCTGCTGGTGAGAACTTGTTGCCAGATACTCCACACATCTTCAGAGTCCATGGCCTGATGTGTGAGTTGTTTTGGTGGCACAAGGGGGACCTAATCAATATTAGACAGGAGTTTATCTTTTATGACTGATCATTGTATCGCTACAAGACTTATTAGCATAGGCAATCAACAAACCTTCTTAGTGTGACCAGTGACAGTACTGTTATACTCTCATAAGAGTTTTAAGAACTCAACTCATAAATGTGACCGTGTATATTTTAGCTGAGTTCTGTTATTCAGAGAAAGAAGGGATGTCATTTAGTATCAACAAGTAGCTTAATAAGAAGTGCTATTCTCTAATATTCTCTCTCTTAAAAATAACTGGACTCCATATTAACTTAAAGACATCATCTGTTATACTGAACTTCTATCTGCCTAACTCAGTACAACTGCACAGCAATCAAAAGCACTATACAAATAAAATTGAATTGAATTGAAATTTAATTTAAAAAAGCATAAAGATCAAGATCTTCAAATTGATCAGGTTTTTAATTAAATTAGAATCTTGATGCATCAGGTGAGGATTTTATGCATAAATGTGTATATGTAAATAGCTGTTCAAGCCATATTTCACGGTTCTCCTCTTTAAACAAGACATCTTCAATGTTTAGTGATGTAGAAATGAAGCAGAAGAAGAAGTTATCTGTAAGCAGTTGACCTGAATGCTAACCGATCCACTTTCAAGATAAGATAAAATATACTTTATTGTCCCCAGGGCAAAGTTTATTTGGGGCACAAACAGTGTGCACATTTCCATGTCAACATACAAACAACATACACCAAGATTACTATCTATAGTACTCTAATTATTAGTCACAGTTGGGAGAATAATAACAACAGTGAATAAAAATAGCAAAATTAGATAATAAGTAAAAGTACAAATAACCTTAAAGGACAACGGACCTGGTTGCTTTGTCCAGGGCACCATATGTAGTATTTATTCAGCATTCTTATTGAGGTAGTACATTTGAAAGTTCTGTATCTTCTGCCTGATGGTAACAATTCATACACAGAAAAGAAATATGTGCATGGCCCTGCAATATTCTGTGCGCCAGACTGATTACAGATCTTTCTCATCACATTTTTATACTTCATTGGATTTGGCTGCCATTTTAGCAGCTCTGTGACAGTCGTTATTCTTTGATTTCATATGTTTCTTTGTTGTTGTTGTTTTAAATCCACATTGCTTTTATTTACTTGAATAAAAATGCAAATGCTATACTGTCAACAAGCCATAGGTTTTCGATGAAGCATTTAATAAAATATGTAAAAATATATAATTTGTTGATGGATCATAAATTAGAATCTCTTTGATCATTTTTCATCAAACGTTAATAAATCAGTCTGAAAAACCAGAACAGAGAATATTCGCAGGGTAAAACATCCCAGATTTCAGCGTCTCAATCTTACCACTTTTTTTTTTGTATAAGACAAATCTGTTGATGAAAAGCATGGAATGATTACAGCAAATTGGAGTGATTCAGCAGTACTTTTTTTGTAACTATCTGACCATTTTGATTCATACACACTCACATTCCATACAAACTTAAATAATTCTTTTGATTGTGTAAAGCTGCTTTGCGACAATGACAATTGTTAAAAGCGCTATACAAATAAAATTGAATTGAATTGAATTGAATGAAGGAGGGGAAGCTGCATTTTTCTCATGTGAAGACAGAAGAACTGTTTAACAACCCGTCTTCTTGCTACAGGGAGGCACAGCTTGAAATTGTTTTCCGCTCTTTAACAACCGTGCTGTGATTCCTGGAATTTAAGACTCGTTCTGCAAATGGTGACACTGTATTCTTCAATATCTTGTGATCTTCTCTTGTGTGATGAGTAGATTTGTATGGAGTGATACTCTTTTTTCATAGATGTTTTTTACCCACCTGTACAGTCTTTTTTTTTTTTACTTTTACTTTACTCTCCCTCTACACCTCTACACCTCTACAGACCACTCTGTCAGACTCCTGAAGTTTGCAAACGCTCAGTAGAAATGATTGGGGACTTCAGGAGAAACCCCCCTGCATTCCCCCACTCACCATCATGGACAACACTGTGGCAGCAGTGGAGTCATTCCCGTTCCTGGACACCACCATCTCTCAGGACTTGAAGTGGCACAATAACATTGACTTAATTGATAAAAAGGCCCAGTATAATTGTATCAATTAACAAGATTATTTTGTGGTTGAAATGTTTTGATAAATTAAAAACTTTAAATAAATGCATCAGTACTACTGAAGACCTTGTGCACAATATATAATTTAAATATATAAGATTTATATAGAAATGTGGGACGGTTATTTATACTGATGGCAGTGATGTAGGTAGTAAATGTAACAGAGAAGCAACTTCTGTTGTTATTGTTTTTCTTAAACATATTTTTTAAATATTCCTTCGACTCCGAATCCTTCATGTCCAGTAAAATCATTTCATTTTGGGACTACAATCAGAATAATTGGGATATAAATTATAGGCTATAACATACTGTATATCCATCATGTCTACATCTTTGGAATGAATATTAACTTAGCTCATTTCAGGCTTAGATGAAGATGAAGCAGTGTAGTTATGTCCAAAATTATGCCAATTAAGCACTAAAAGTCAAAGTCAATAATCAAATAATGAGCAGAGTACTTTTGAAAAAAAAAATAGAATATCGAGAAAAAGTTCATTTTCTTTTAAAAAGAAACTTGTGAAACATTTTTAATGCAATTAAAATATGTTTTTTAAAGCATTCTTACAATACAGCAATAGGTGTAAGAACTTTCCATTGAATAATTACTGCAGTGATTAATATGCTTCAACAAACAAGTTATTTAACCCTACAGTGCCTTGCAAAAGTATTTATATCCCTTTAACTTTTCCTCATTTCGTTATGCGGAAAGTGGCACATACAGTAATTGTGATGTGGAAGGAAAATGATGAAAGTTTTTTTGATGAAAGTGTGCATTTGTATTCAGCCCCCTTTACCCTGATTCCCCTCACTAACCACCAGTGGAAACAATCGACTTTAGAAGTCACCTAATTAGTAAATAGAGTCCACTGTGTGTGTGATTTAATCTCAGTATAAATACAGCTGTTCTATGAAGCTCTCAGAGGTTTGTTAGAGAACATTAGTGAACAAACAGCATCATGAAGCACAAGGAACACACCAGACAGGTCAGGGATAAAGATGCAGAGAAGTTTAAAGCAGGGTAAGTTCATGAAAAATATCCCAAGCTTTGAACATCTCATGGAGTACCGTTCAATCCATCATCCAAAAGTCCCATTTGTGGATCCACATGGCTTGTCACAAACTGCAAGTGGGACTTCTTATGGTTTTCTTTTAGGAACTGCAAAAAACATTACTAAAGCCTGGAAGGATAGTGGTGAACCATCATCTCCAAGGAAACATATGGTTGGAAAAACACTTTTGAATGATTGTTATCAGAGATCACATAACTTCAAATCATCTTGAAAGTAAGAGCATTTCGACATGCACAATGCAAAGAGAACTCAAAAAATTGGGACTACACTACTGTGTAGCTTTAAGAAAACCACTTATCTATGGGGCTAATCTGGGACAAAAGGCTTCAATTTGTTAGGGAGCATAAAGAATGGACTTTGGAGCATTGGAATAGGTCATGTGATCTGATGAGTCCAGATTTGTGCTGTTCTAGCGTGATGGGTGCATCAGTGTAAGAAGTGTAAGTGTAAGTCAATGTGTGTACTGTACAAGCTTGTTGGGACAGTGTTATTATCTGGGGTTGCTTCAGTTGGTCAGGTCTAGTTTTAGCAAAGTTATATGCTCAAAAAAAGTGGTAAGCTGACCACCTGAATATACTGAATATCCAGGTTTTCCTATTAATGCATTTTTTTTCTTACCTTATGGTACGACATATTCCAAGATGACAATCGCAGGACTCATCATGCACCTGTGGAATGGTCGTTAAGACCTTAACAGCTTACAGAAAGTAGGCATTTAAGGTCACAGTTCTAAAAACGCAGGACACTAAAGAGACTTGTCTACCGAGTATATATTAGTGACTTTTTTTTTGGCCTGGTGACTCTCACTCGCCCTCTCCACAACGACCACCAGAGGTCACCAGAGTTTTAATTCTATTTATAGTAATCATTTTCTTATCACACTGTGTGAGTTTGAAAGTACTGTAACTATTAATAATGATCAGATGATCTGATTAATAATGAATAATGATTAATGTGGATGCAACGGTGGGAAAAGTATTCCAGCATTAAATAACTTTCTTTAGGCTATTTATGTTGCTTTTATGAGCAACATTTTATTCCTTGATAGCAAAACAACTCTGGCCCTCATCTTGCTTAAACCGTTCACCAGTTTTGAAACAGTGTTTGATATCTTCATTCTAACATTTTATTGCACACAGGGCCAGAACCAGCACAGACCTGTACAGCTGATGCGTACTTAGGCCAGAGATATAAAAAGGCACTAGTAAAGAAAAGTTTGTGTGTGTGTGTGTGTGTGTGTGTGAGAGAGAGAGAGAGAGAGAGAGAGTAAGAGAATATGTAAGAGAAAATGTGTAACCAAGACAATGAATGGGGTTTGAAAAGGCAACATAAATTCCTCAAAGATAGATAAGGTCAGATAAAGGTTTCTACCACTGTAATATTATATAAATATTATAGAATAAATATAATACAATAAATATTCTCAGAACATTTGAGTACTTTACATGAATGATTGGATCGTGGTTTTAAGCACCTGAGGATCACTGGGTCGCTGTGAACTGCTCCTGCCTTGTGCCATACAAGTATTTAGTCCAAGCAGAGTATCACTGTGAATTGCTGCAGCTGTCCCACGGGCTTTGTCAGTTCTCCCAGCTTCACATGCTGACACTGCCTGGGCTTCAACATCTGCCAGCAAGAGAAGTTCTGCTTCTAACTCTTCAATTGCTTGGATATTCCTGCAACATTTTATTAATCATTTTGCTATTAACATTTAAAAATCACTTGTGGTGGGCCTGCATTTGTGTCTATTACTGGTAAAAGTGTTACAGATTAACATCCCAATCTGCACCACTGAGTGAGGAGAGGCACAAGGTGGGGTACATCCTGAACAGGATGTCAATCCATCGCAGGGAACACGCATACACACACTCACATGCTCATTCACACACTAGAGACAATTTGGGAATGCCAATTAGCCTAATCTGCATGTCTTTGGACTGTGAGAGAACACCAGAGTACCAAGAGGAAACCCACCATGCATGGGGAGAACATACAAACTCCATGCACACAGACCTGGAAGTTCAAGGCAACAATAATAACCACTAAGCCACCAAACTCATAGAGATCGAGTTAAATGTTAGTAGTACCGGTGGAATCAGTCAATGAGGTAGTACCACACCAAATGTATACATTTTACATTTATACATTGCATACATTTACATATTTTACATATATAAAATATTAGCCTAGTTAACTTTGCAGTCTTCATCAGAAAAACACCATGTAACAACATATAATCCATCACGTCATCATTTTTTTTTTCATGTGTCCCTTACATACAGTATCTTCACCTCTCTCTGTATTTTAGAACTCTCACATTACACATGGTTGGTTATTTAGGACATTAAAATGATTAAATTACAAACATCTACATATGATTTAAATGAACCTATGATTTACATACACATCATAAGTATGTAGAATAAATGTACTGCATTTGTGTAGAATACATTATGAACACATTTTCCCCACGTGATCTCTGAATGAAAAACAAGTTTGAGTTTCTAGTTTAGATGATCATTTGTGATCTTTTACTTCTATCTAGCGGACGCATATTGTAGCAGCGTGATAAATTTTTTAAAATAATTCTTGAGATAAAAACTCATAACTTTATAAATAGGGTCAAGTAAGATAAGATAAAGTGGGACATTTAAGCTTTCAAAGCATTTGGCATGATAAAATCATTGCAACTGTTCAGTATCACTGCAAACCTTCTTATACTGTAGTCACACCTCTTGTCATGAAACTATAGTTTTGATTGTCTCCGATCACTAATGTAGGCTTGGTTTATACTGAAAGGAAGCCTGTTCAGCAAAAGCACATGGTAAGTTCAGTGGCATGTGACAAATTGCCTTTCAATGATAAGTCTTTTCTGGAAATTTGAATTAGGTTGAAACCTCTAGCAATAAAACATCATAAAGTGTTTTATCTGTGGAGTGAAACAAATAATATTATTTGGAAAAAATTCAGCCCGTGGACGGTGTGAGGCCGGTACCGGCCCCCATCCGCTGGGGCGGACTTCTCGGAGTCGGGTTGTTTGGGACTGCAGCCCAAAGTGGGTGGTAAACTCCATCTAAGGCTAAATACTGGCACAAGACTGATAGCAAACAAAGTTGAAAAGAACATTGAAGAGAGAGTTCAACAGGGCGTGACACTGTTAAGATTTAAACGGTTGGGGTCCGCACAGTCCACACGGGAGATTCAACCTGACGGTCCTGGGCCGTCCCCGCTGGTGTGCGCGGTTTTTATGAAACAACACATTTTAACACTCTGTACCACATAACCTGAATCAGTTTGGTAAAGTGGGACAGAACCCTTTTTACTGCAATTATGTCTAGTGCAGGTGGGCTGTGGATAGATGGGTAGAAGACAGTTCTACTGAAAAAAATGGCTTTGAAAATAGACAAATGAATGTGAACTAGTTTATTTTAATGTATGTGAGAACTTAGTGTGAGTGTAAGTGTGAACTTGCACAACACTAGTGAAAAGTTTCATTCAATATTTTGGGTAAATGACCCAATTCATTGACCCAAAATTCTTTTGGTAATATTGCACCTTTCTATTTTCTTACAAAACTCTGGAGCCTACATTATTATTTTTTTTTTTTTTTTTTTGTTAAAATTTAAAAACTGATCTGTCATGTAATATCTTGCTTTCTTTACAGGCATGCAAATTATCAATTGTAATATTATTTATTTATGTATACTTATGTTTGGAAATAGTGAATGATTTTGTACATAATAATGCAAACATGCCATCATAGACTAAAACGATATAGACAATGAGAAAGAGTGAGTGATTTTAAGATCTGTAAACAATTTGACCACCACATGTCTATCAGCTTTAAGGAGACAAAGCCTAATTTGCTCAAACAGCTGTAACTAATGACTTGAATTTACCGCCATTCACTGCCCTGCTAAATCCAGATCCGTAGGGAAAGCGGCCATCAGTGGTACTACAACAAGGAAAAGCACATTACCGTGATGACGGTTACAACCGCAACAGCGAAGCATCGGGAAAGGAAAAAAGTGTGTGTGTGTGTGTGTGTGTGTGTGTGTGTTTGAAAATAGAAATATTCAATATTCTAATGTACATATTAGAATATAATAAGACAATAATTTTGACGGATCCAGTAAATTTGAAGAGTAAAATAATTTAACTTCTATACTAATAGAAGTATAGAAGAGTATAGAAGAGGGTTATAAAATTTTTATGTCCCATTCATTTCATCAGAAAAATGAAGAAAGAATCTACATTTTAATACTAGTACTACTACTACTAAACCTACATTAACAGGTGCTCGTACCCCTTAGGTTATTGATCTCTAATTATTATTATTAATATTATTTTAAAATATCTTGGTTCATTATAATAAATAATGAACCTTGACCTAGGGAAAATATATTTTTCATACATGGACATGGTAAACTGATGAACTCAGATCTGTACATATTTTTCACTGTACCTCAGTAAATATATATTTTCTGTCTGTCTTTATTATCTACAAATATACTTAATACTGCACATACAGTTTCATTTAAATAGTGCAAAATATTTATATAAGGAAAGTGCAATGTACTGCTGTGTTAGAAGCGTTAGGCACATTGCTGTATTTGAAGAAACACCTTTTAGTAAGCATATTTTATTTTGTAGTCTTTTTTTCTTGCATAATAAACCCTGAATACTAATGTAAAAAAACCTGTGGCTTTGTGGTGTCTGTGATGGTGGTCTTTTAAACATGCTGCTTCAAAACTTTAAATAGCTGGCATTGTTTGCAGCCCAGTGAGGAAGAGGGAGATGGCTTTGCTGTTTATGAAAAACATGTGAAATCAATCAATTCCTAATTATCTCCGGCTGTTCCATTTTCCCTCACATTTGTCCCCTTATAGGTAATGCCACCCAGAGAGGCAGTGCAAAGTCCCACTTACTTACATAAAACTTTATTAATCTATATGGGTGGTGTGTATCATTCATATTACAGCCCCACATACACGTGCAAGCCCCCCTTCCCCACAGAAACACTAATCCCTTGCATGTGTGGGTGTACTGTAAATGAACGCAGACAGATACACAGCTTAAATGTAATACATCTGACATTAAACCCCTTGAATGTTGAGACTGTAGACGATTGAGGCGAATTTACATAAAGATAACCAGTTAATTTTCCCTCACTTCCAGCAGGTGTTTGAACCATTTAAATAGATCCCACCTCCTTTAGTGTGATTGGCCATGTGTACTGTAAATGAAAGAAGAAGCTCTGGTATATAAAATTTAAACAAACTAAACTTATTCAATAAGCAGATTAAGTAAAAAATTCTACATAAGAGTAGCATAATAAGTAGGGACCAGATAGCACAGTAATTCTTTCTTTATATTCCTTCTGTTGCTCATCCTTTCTTGAAGTATTACCTTAATTTTGAATATCTCCTACACTTGCTGAGATTTTGGTCAATGCCACCATGATACAATACACTATAAATCCCAAAGATTGTATAAGATACAATTAATGAGTCATACATTCTATACGATGGATGTTAGTGATTGTACATTTATGGCAATTGTCTTGTGGTTGTCCTGTATTTCTAATGGAGAGGTCATTCTTCTATATCTAATGAAGTAGAAAGTGTTATAACGAAACTCAGATGACAAGGTGGATGACATTAGCAGATGGTAAAGGCCATATTTAAAAAAAAAAACTGTTCAAGTCAAATTAAAGCTTTGTCTATTTGTCTTAGCATGTTTTAAGATTGAAAGACTATACAGTATATTGTATACATTTGTTTTCGCACCTTATTATGGGAGTTATTTATGTGTTTAAAGCATTCCATTGTTTACATTAGTATTGTGATTTAGGGAAAACTTATTTCAGTCTCATTCAAAAGAGACTTGAGAAGAATTAACCTTGGGTATTCATCAACTCTTTAGTCTCAATCTGGACCTCATCCTGAACTCTGCAGAAGCACAAGGTATTTTGCATGACTGGCAAAGTCAAAAAGTCAGAAATCCAGCTTCCCTAGTAAATAAATAAACAAACAAACAAAAAGTCAAACACAAGCACATCGATAATAGTCAAAACAATACTATTTGTACTTTCATATAAAGAGCTTTGAAACAGTTGTTTCAAAGCTCTTGTATATGAAAGAGAAGAATTGTTCTGAATGGACCTGAAGGCTGGGTGGGATGTGGCTGGATTGCTGAGCAACACTAAACATTGGTTAACTACTAGTTAACTAATGTGACAGCAATTTGGAGGAGCAATGATGATATAGCTACTGTGATGATTGCTCACTCTATCTGAACCGTAAAGAAAGTAAGGAAAAGGAGTATGCACTAAACAACATCTATTTTGATTGCTTCAGGTAAAATTGGGTGCAATAACATAAAAAATTGACAAAATACTGTCAAGAATCTGACAAAATCCATCAATATGAGAGTAATACAAAAGGTGGTAAAATTATAAATATTAATAATTACTGCCATTATTAGGACTACTATTAATTTCCTTCGTTTCAAGTTGTAATTCCCCCATCTTTTTTTTCATGACTAGAAGCAAAAATTTCAAAGAAATGTATGATTTTTTGAGAGGACAGATGGATAATGGGCAAGTGTAAGAATCTGTGCAGGTCTCACAAGGGCCAAATTGTGCTGGCTACATTACAGGGCCAGAGCATCTCCAAAATATCAGGTTTTGTTGGTATTTCCTTTATGCAGTGCTTAGTGCCTATCCAATGTGAAGGACACCTGGTGAACCAGCTATTGAAAAACACTTACTGATGCATGTGGAGAGTGAAGGCTAGCCCATTTCAACCCCAATTCCACAGAAGAGCTTGAGAAGCACAAATTGCTAAAGAAGTTAATACCAACAATGACAGATAGATGACAGAACACACAATATATAAGTGCCCATGCCACATCCTTTTTCATCTACAAAATCATCTACAATGAGTACATGAGCATCGGAACTGGACTATGGAGCGATAAGTTAAAATTAAAATACAGTATAATGGAGAATAAGGTGGCCTGAATTTGATGTACGTTTGCTTTTACATCATGTGGATGACTGAGTGTGTCACTTACCAGGAGTGCCCTATGTGAAGAAGGAAAGCGTGCTGTGTGAAACATTTTGCTCTGTTAGGAAACCTTGGCTCGGAGCAATTATACCACCTACCTTAAATTTGTTGCAAACCAGGTACACTTCTTCATGGCAATGGTATTTCCCAAAGGCAGTGGCCAATTTTAGCAAGATACTGTGCGCTGGCACACTGCAAAAAATGTTCAGAAATGGTTTAAGGAGCATGTCAAAGAGCTCAAGATCTGCCCTTAATTTCCCATTTTCCAGTCTGATCTAGCATCTGTGAGATGTGCTGGATAAAGAACTTAGGACCATGGAGGCCTCACTGCCAACAGTAGGCTACTTAAAGGAGCTGCTGCGAACATCTCAGATACCAGAGCACACCTTCACAGGTCTCGTGGAGTCCATGCTTCGATAGATCAGAAATGTTTTAGCAGCCAAGTGAAAAAATATTAGACAGGTGGCTTAAATGTTCTGGTTGATCGGTATGTACACACCCACCCACAATCCCCTAACACACAGACATACACACACACACACACACACACACACTCACACACACTCACACTCACACTCACTACACAGGAGGCAGACAATCAGTTATTTTGGTTCCAAATGTGTATTCATACACATATGTTCCTTGTTTCAGCCTGTATACCTTGAAATCTCAGGGATGACCTATGACACAGCTTGCTGAGAGTGCCATGATTTCGGGTATCCTTGTTCTAAGTTCATTTTGACCCCAGAGATCAAAGGGCACAACGACTGAGCAACAAATTAATCCAATGTGTCAAACTTTGAATGACACCGTGTTCAGACATACGTACTTTTAATGATTTTTTTTTCATAGATTCTGCATGTTTGTCATTTTTAACTAAAGTATTTATTTTACTATAGCCCCTCTTTCTTTCTTTCTTTCTTTTTATAATGAATGAAAAAAAATCTCCTTGCATATGTTTTTTAAATCAATAAAATTTTGTTCTCTCACTATTGCTTTCTCTTTTTTGCTATGTTCTACTCTTTTTCCTCTCCTGCTTTTCACTCCATTTTTTCCATCGTGTTTAAAGATGTTTCACTTCAGCTGTCGCAAATTATGTTTGCCTGCCCAGCTGTCAAAACAGTGTTGTGTTTTCGCTTTCAGCCTAGTATGCTACTTAGAGATAGATAGATGGAGAGAGAGAGAGAGAGAGAGAGAGAGAGAGAGAGAGAGGTCAGAGAAGAGAGAAAACGAAGGGGGGCTTTAATGGCCATGTTTGGACACAAGCAATTATGTCTAATTATTGTTTTTCTTTTCAGTTTTCCTGTCCTGATGGAGGTTTGAGCCATACAAACAGGCTATAATCTATTCTCTTCGAGGAGGTCCACTGGGCCCTGTGCTGCAGCTCATCTGTGGGACTGATGGCCTTTCATCCTACTGGGAATCTGGATTTGATTCAAATGCAGAGCGATGGACAAATTAACCCTAAAGCCCCAGCTTTCAATTGGCTCAGCTAAGAGATAATACTGCTAATGGCAGGTCGTTACATTCATTCAGCTTTTAAAATAAAGTTTTCCTGCACCAGCAGTGGGAAACCCATTTTACTATTTAACTTTCTTTTAGCTCTGTATTTTATGGTGAGAGAGATTTTAAGAAAACATTAAGCCAGAATATGACTTTTTACCTGTAACTTCTATAAGGCACCAGTTTGGCCAACTTAGTGATTTTGTCGATAGATTTAAATGACTTGATACGCTTTTAAGGATATTTATTTAGTTAATAAATAAAAGAGTTTTTAATAAAAGAGTTTTTAATAAAGGGATTTTTTAGAAATGGTGAAAAGGTTAAAGCTAAAAATATATTATTTATTTATATTATTTGCGGTTGAAGCCCATGTACATGTTTGCCTGTCTCTCTGTACAGCAGAACTCTCTGTCTAACTTATTAATACATAGAAATACAATTTTGTAAAGTTGAGCATCTCACACCTTGTTTATGCTAAGTTGTACTTCTTTTATTTAGATTTTAGAGCATAATAGGATGGGTTCCCTGTTGAGTCTGGTTCCTCTCAAGGTTTCTTCCTACTACCAGCTCAGGGAGTTTTTCCTTGCCACTCTGCCCTCGGCTTGCTCACCAGGGACTATCTGACCATTTTGATTCATACACATTCAAATTCCATACAAACTTAAATAATTCTTTTGATTGTGTAAAGCTGCGTTGGGACAATGTCAATTGTTAAAAGCGCTATACAAATAAAATTGAATTGAATTGAATTGAATTGAATTGTTTGGTTTCAGAGCCTGAATTTTTTTTTTCAGAGCCTGATGTTTACAATTTAATCAAAAGTGCACAAAGTCCTTACTACTGCATGTTATTGTTGTGGTGGTTGCTGTTGTGGTCTTATTCCTAGTTAATTTTGCTACAGTATTAAATAAGAATCTAGTATTTTTTGGTATCTTCAATAAGAGTGGAGAGATATGTTGAAATAGCAACACTAAAAGCTTTTAAGTAGTTCAAGAAGCTCTCCTTCCAGGTTATTTAAAATATTACTGGGCAGTCTGTTTTAAGTTGTTTGTGTGTGTGTGTGTGTGTGTGTGTGTGGGATCAATATACCATTATATCATTGTACCATTATACAAGTTTTTTTTTTCTTTACTATTTTTTTTTCTTTTACCTGGAACTACATTGTCGAAGGTATACCAAAATATTGACTGAATGTTAAACATTCACTTGCCTGATGGAGTTCTGTGGGGTCACATGGTAATCCAAACCCAGGATACACCTGAGTACTGCCGCTAATTCCCCTAAAGGCTAATTTTATGTGCCTCACTATAAAGTCTCCTATAATCAGATCTCTTTCAGGTTTCTCAGCAGGTTCTTTACTGAGGA
>JAQMYJ010000017.1:12306260-12318312 GCA_030014305.1 Clarias laeviceps
ATCTTTTCGAACTGCTCGCTCACGCACCGTTAGGGGCGGAGTAACACACTCGGAGGAAAGCGCTAGCCGCTCCCTTCCGCGTGCGTGAGCTCACAGACGCCCCTGATTGGCTGTAGAGCCGTGATTAATGTAGGAGCCCAAAGTACCTCTCAAAACAAGAAGCGCATGCATGATACATGATATTGTCCGTTTTCCAAGTTAAAATTTATTAAAGATCTACTGTATTATTCTTCACAATTTCAAAAGTACCAGTTTAATTAAAAAGCTTCTGTATATATGAACTTAAAGAATAATTATTTTCATAATTAATCGTAATTTTATTTAAATAAATGTGTTTGTGTGATAATTGATGGAAGAGGAACTCTGTAATAACGGAGGACCTTATTTAAAATCATTTAAAGTACACCATTGTGCGGCACGGTGGCTTAGTGGTTATCACTGTCGACCTGCAGATTCCCGGCCAGGCTTGATTCCCGCCTCTTTGTGCATGGAGTTTGCATGTTCTCCCTGTGCTTGGTGGGTTTCCTCTGGGTACATGCAGATTAGGCTAAATGGTGTCCTCAAATAGCCCATAGTGTGTGTGGTTGAGTGTGTTTGTGCACACTACAATGGATTGGTAACCTATATATATATATGCACTAATTTATGCCTCTGGCCATGAATCAAACTAGGTCAGGAAAGTTGCTAAATGCTAGCCACAAGTCCACAAGTTATCCATTTATGCCATAGAGAATAATTATTCAAAAAAGATGTAAATGTTAAATCTTAAATAAACCATAGAATAGTGTCATCATTTGGGTGTTTTCTTTTAAGATGACAACATGTTGTATCAGAAGCTTTATTTAGATACACATTTTCTATTGGTCATTTTCTACCATGGAAATTCTCCCATTTGCTTAAATGGTGATAAAACTGGTTTAGTTCTCATAGGATGTCCTGGAATCTTAAAAGGTTTTGTTCAGCTTTACTAAATTTGATCATTTGTTTAGCTTTACTGAAAACAAGCACTGTGTAGACATGGAAATGACTGAGGAACCAATATGGTGAGTGTGGTGTGAGAATTCACACACACTGATATACTAAGATTTGCATCGCTTCCAAATTAGTGATAAGCATATATCTGCTAGGCTGTCAAGACACAAGTCTGGTATGTTTTTGGAAAGAACTCTGGAAAAACAGAGAGAGGTCTGGGTAATTTGGTGACATGGGAGGCCCCTGGTGTTGCGTTATCTGAGGACCACCCATCCAAATCGAGCCTGGACAAACAGAAGAGTTGATGGCTGTAATATGCAGCAGATGGAGAGTGTGAGAGAAGAGGAGAAGAGGACAGAAAGAAGGACAACATCAGCATGGATCCACAGTGGTGGTGGTCATTTGGTCATTTTTCTCTCCCATTAGCCACCTGGGCCCATAGTGTTTAGTCAGCCTGGACCAGGGTTTGGGTTACATTTACATTGCTTTGAAATAGCAAAATCTCTCTCTCTCTCTCTGTCTCTCTGTCTCTCTCTCTCTCTCTCTCTGTCTCTCTGTCTCTCTCTCTCTCGCTCTCTCATATATTTTCCATACTTAAACACCACCTCACACACATGTAGTTCCATATTTTAGAACTTTTCAAGTGTTAACATATTTCAACATACTTTGAACCTGTCAGTGGGTGGGGGCGAATGATGGAATGATAAACAAACAGATGTGCAGTACAAATGCCTCCTGCATACAGGGAATCAGTCTGTTTACAGCAGGTCCCTGGCAAAATAAACATAAAAAGAAACTATGGTCAGAACATTATAAAAATCTATTCTAAATTACTAAAGCCATCCAACCTATAATTTGTTAAAATCTATCATCTTTTTTTGTGTGTTACATTCAGGCACTTTATGAAAAATTAAAATTCATAATTTTTCAGGAAGAACCAATAAATTTGCACGAAGGTAATCTCCATGATTTCTCTCTCTTTTTTTTTTTTTTTTTTTTTTTTAGAAAACAAGGTTCAAACAAATGAGTAGCGTGAAATCATAAGGTGTAGTCTGTGCTATGAGCTTATGGTCTAAATCTCCACCCTATTGGAAGATTTTGGTTCAATTTCGAGTTGCACGGTGCTGCTTCTATGATTCTAGCAGATCCAACACCAGGGGAAAGCATGTTGCTTTCATCCTGCTGCTCAAGCAGGTTTTCCCCATGATCTAGTGTGTGCTAATGAACACTCTGAAGGTGGGGCAATAGCCAGTCTGTTGATCGGTGGGTCAACTGAAATAGCACAGTTTGGAGGATAGGCAGAAGGAGCAGCACCGGTTACCCAGCTTATTAGGGTTTGCCAGAATCAGGATTTTAAGTGCTGATGCCATGATGCTTAATGACTGTCATGGACAACCTTTTGATTTTGGTCGGCATGTTGGGAGCTGCGTCATAGAGGAAGGAGATAATATGTGTAATGATATGTGAGATAAAGTAAGAAAAAATGGTTCAGAAGACCCCAAGCCAAGTCCCAGGGGGGCAAAAGCCTACAGTTGACATTTAAATGGAGCCAAAAAAATTTCAATGGACTCACCATCCTCTCCACCCTGAAAGAATACTGGTCAAAAGACTAGACATCAAGGACATTAGAGACTTTTGTGCAAAAAACATCAGACAAGTTGCATTTTACCATAAACACTCATTCACAGCACAAGTCAGTTTATATGATTATTATCCCTATTTCAGTTGACAATACAGTATACTCTCTGCAGTACTTAGAGTATACTAAATTTCTTCAGTACTTAAAAATTGTGTTTGTCTTGATGAGCAACCAGCTATTAATCAAGAATAACAAACTCCACATTTTTTGAAACACTTAATAAACATCTGTACACCTGCACATTCATGCAGATATGCAATCAGCAAATCATGTCACAGCTGCATAATTCAAAATCATGCAGGAAAGGTCAAGAGTTTCAGATAATATTTACGCAAAAAGTCAAAATTGGGAAAAATGTGTGCTCTCTATGACTTTTAACAATGGCATGGTTGTTGCTCACAGATGGGCTGATTTGAATACTACAGAAAATACTCATGTCATGGCATATTCACAAACAATTGTCTCTGAAATGTTTTCAATAAATAAATTTTTATGGACAATAAAGTACTATAAATTTTTGCCAGGCCTTCATAAATTTCTGTATGCATTGTGCTTCTACTTCAAGTATTTCGATCTTAGTATTTAAGTTACTGTAGGTAACCCACTAAGTTCATAAACTAAACTGAGGTAAATCATCCAAAAAGGCCAGAGTGAAATCCAGAATAGTTATAATTATTTAAATATACTTGGTTATATACAAATTATGTATAGTTCCCAAGAATCATTTAAGAAGTGCAGAAAGAAGTGTAGACAAATGTGTAAAACACTAATGAAAAGCAGGTGGTGAGTTTTGTTAGCTCACACATGAGCATAATACTCCATAAAATTTCCAATTTCGTGTTTTATTTTATTTAAAAATCAAATCTGCCTGCTAAAATTTCTAATCACTTGTACTGTCTGAGTACTGTGTATAGATTTTTTTAAATATGACCATGGTTTCAATGAGCTACTTGATGAGGTTTATTAACCTCATAAAAGTTAAGTAACCTGAAATGCTGTATAAATAATGGCTTGTACCTTTCTTTGTGGTTGCCTTCTGTTTGCAGATGAATGAAAGCTCTCCACATTATATTTGGAGTGTAATGGGTTGACATGGAAACAAAGAGGTCATGGTTTATTGAGAAATATATGGATCTGCCAGCAGACTTCTAAGAGCAGACCAACATTAACTTTTTTCCTCTTATTGAGCTCATCGGATTTGGTTTGTGCTCAAAATGCTGGACGCAGACTTTTGCAGAGGACTAATTAGTGTCCATAAGTGCTCAGTAATTTATCACGAGGCAACAGCTGGGACACTAGCATCCCCAGCAATAAAAGGGAAAAGATATCATGCAAATAAACTCTTTGCAAACATGCACAATTTGTGTCCAAGACCCGCACCCACTGCTTCCAACTCTAAATGATAACAACAGCAACAAAACAACAACAACAAAAGGTAAGGACAACGTTCCTTATCTCTCTTTAGTCCTTCATGGTTATTCTGTACCATTTCTAGCACAAATACCATTTTAAATGTTTTTTTCACTTATTCAACTACATCAAATGAAACAGGACCTTGTTTTCTGTAGACATAGTTAGACAGTGAGGTAATAATTTCCTCACGATATTTAAAATAAACACATTAAGGTCCTCAGAATTTCAGACCTGTCTCCGTGTATAATGAGTGCGCTTTTTTGATTTGGTGTGAATGACGAAAGCCACGAAGCGTGTGCTGTGCTAAAAAAAATGGGGCAAAAAGATCCAAAAGACACTTTCTGAGCTCCCACGCTGTGTAAATTATAGGATAATAGGGTGCAGGCTGTGGCGGCCATTGTTTATTCAATTTCTTCACATGGTCTCTCTCTCTCTCTCTCTCTCTCTCTGTCTCTCTCTCTCTCTCTCTCTCTCTCTCTCTCGCTCGCTCTCTCTGTAGCTTTGGTGGTCTCTACGATCCTCCTGACCTCGGCCATATGTTTTCACTTTCTTCTCTGATCTCGCCTCCGTGACCAGCGGGGAACGAAATACAAATTGAATTGTAACCATTCACAGACGCGGCCTTCCATACAGCCATTCAGCTTGCTTTGTCTTTTTCATAGGGAGTGGGGGATAAAAGATTGGACTGTGTGTTTTCCTAAGCCCATCTTTTTTTTTTTTTGCCTACCTTAAGAAGCACTGAACATTATCTAGATATAGCTACTTATTTTCAATCTAACTGGGCATAAATCATGCAAAGGCCACGATCACCTAACAAACACGATCTAAAACATTCTGTACCTGTCTTTGCCAGCCAGTTTTTATTCCTATTTTTTTTCAAATGATATCCTCATCTGACCAAAAGTGAAAGCACATACAGTGGCTAATTGAGGTTGATTTGCAAGTTTAAGAAACCTAAACTATGTCTATAGAGTTTCCTTTTAATAGCATTTAAGAGCACTGATTAAAATGTGGTTTCAATAAGAAAAAACACGTCATTCTATAATTTGAGTTACATTCCATTTCCATGTGTTGATGATAAGTATATTTATTCTAAATATTTTCTTCAAAAATATCATATTTTACCTATTAAGGGAAAGCATTTTATAATATCAAAAAAATCATTGGATGCTTCACTTATAGGGACTTGAAAATTGTCAAAATTTTGCCAAATTTATAATTTTTCCTATGTCTCCTTTTGTAATTGACATCAGTTTCAAAATAATGAATAAAAATTTATTTTCACATTCAAATAATTTTAATTAATCAATTTATTAATAAATGCACATAAAGTTCTGTCAACTATGCTGCTAACAGAACGCTGCCCTGTAACAAAAAAATATTTGTCCCAGTAGCAAGTGACTTAAATAAAATGTGGTTATGATCTGTGATATAAATTTTAAATTGTTGTTGAAAAAACATCATGAAAATGAGAAGTGGTCATCCAGGTAAGTACTACCACAGAAATTATGAGTAGAAATAAGGAAATTGTAAAATATTTTATCTGCCAACTACAGTATGTAGAGTACATAATCAGTCATTATTGCTGCATCAGTTATCAGTATATATAGTACATGCTGTACATCACAGCAAACATTATTTATATAGTTACACTTTCATTTTCTTCCTCAACACATTTTTTAAATCCAAAAAAAAAGAGGAAATATATGGCTGGCTCACTGGGTTGCTGATCCTGCAAGAAGTGGAGTATATCTGGAAAAGCAGAGAGAAGCACAAGTGTGATCAAAATGTATGCCACAAAACAAAATGACATCATTTGATGCTGGTCACTTGAGACAAATTGGAACAAATCATGTTTTAGTTGTGTGGTCAGTTGACAAACTGAGTAGTGAAACCATTCTTTACCTTGAAAAAAAAGTTAATGTTTAATCTTTGCAACTAGCAGATACTGTATGTTACCTTAAAAGAACTTACTAATTTGAACCCCTTTTTTCCCATTGAGAACAGGTTTCACACATTTTTACTTATGTGAAATGTGCCCCAAATGACTCGTGACTGTACTCTTGTCCTTTTCTCAAGTAGAATTGCAAATGGAGGACTTCTGCATTTAATTGAGTAATATTTTACCTAGGGTATCTCTACTTTTACTTAAGTACAAAATTTTTATACTTTGCCCACCACTGCTTCTACCTAATTGATTAAAGCCAGTTTCTAATAATTATGTTTTTGGTCAAATCAGTTATTATTATTAGTATGTTATCAAAAAGTCTAACTGACTATTAGACTACATAATATTACACAGTATGATTTAAGAGATTGACTTGCCTTATTATCTCACCATCATTCTCCTTGTTTAATAACCTATAATTATTGTATTTTTTTATTTATTTTATTGAGCACACAATTACAGATAAATAATGTATCATGACATACAGAAATTTATTGTCTGGGTTGTTAAATGCAAACCTATTTTAAAAATCATTGGTGAGGTCTGTATGTCAATAAATATCAACTGTTATTCTGTTTATTTCATGACATAAAAAGAAAAGGAATAACTTAATAAAAATACTTCATATGTAACTTAACATCTAAAGATAATATAAATACATGGATTTATATAAATTTTATTTTAAGATGTACCCAAACACAGTTCCAACAGAAAATTAATAACTTTTTAGTTATTATTATTATTATTATTATTATTATTATTATAGCAGTTTGCTTTGTTTAATTAAGAGAAAGCAGAAAAGCAATTCTCATTCTCAGAACACAATCCATTTTCCAAAATCCCATTATCTATTAGGAATAGAGTATGCTGTCTTGACAAAAGAATCATAGCCTGTTAACTACAGGTAGGCTGGTATTTTGGTGTCATATAAAAAACTAACAATATAAATTTACTGTAAATTGAAATGAATAATCATAATCATAGATAAACAATAGGTAAACATTGTCACTCAGTCAATCTTAATTGAATAATATCACCATTTCTCACCAAAATATTGAATTACTAATATACACAACATGACTAATGTTTGTGAGACAGGAAAATTATGGAAAGATATACACAATAATAAATTACATAACTTGTCTTCAAACATACTTAAGTATCAAAAGTAAAAGACTGTGATTTATTATGCTCTAATGTCTAATGGAGGTGTTAGATTTTCCCATTAGGGAGATCTGGATGACAGTGAAATAACAGGATTTGAAAACACATACTTTCCTTTTAAGATTTTAAGACTTTCTCTTAAAATACTGAACATTTCGGTGCATGGCTAACATGCTTCCCCTAGAGAAAAGAAAAAAATCCAAAACTTTTTAACCAAATATTTTGAGTTAGTTGTAACTTTTTTTTTATTATTTATTATTTTTTTTAAATGCTTATCATTGTACCTCTGATTGTAAAGTACAGATACATTAAAAAAATTACATTTTACATTTACTGTTGTCCACCTCTGGTTAGAAGTAAATACTTTGTATAAAAAAATCTGAAATGGAAATTCATAAACAGCTTGTGGAATAAAAGAATTCCCCAAAATAATCTGCCTACAAACATGGCTGCTATGGACTACAAAACCCAAAGAACATTACATTGTTACATTGAGGTTTTCCATCTTACTATCACAGAACTCACTACACACACATGCTGTGTCTCATGTCAACAAAATCCTTCAAAGCTTGCTATTACATCATATCATAGTGATTAAGCCTGAAGCCTCTTTCAAATGCGGCCAACCAATACGCAGTGGTGTGGGGTAAGGAAAAGTTTTAAGGAAGCCAACTGAAAATACCTCAATCACTCAAAGTCTGAATCCCTCCTTTTTCCTTTCAGTATGAAGCTCTGGGTTTTCATTTTTAGTTGCTGCTCTAGTGGTACTTTAGTTTTAAAAGTTGTTTTTAATGAAAACCTCCATAACTGCACTTTCAAATGTTTGCTAACCAGTTTGTTGGCAGTATGACAGTAGCCTCACCTGATTAGTTAATCTTTCAGGATTTCTTTTAGGAAAAGGAAATCAGGTTCACTCTGGCTTCCCTTTGCATGATTCTGACAAATCATAGTTTGACAATTCTATGAAAATAACCTTTTTTAATTGGTTAATATTTTGATTTGTTTTGTAATTAGAAGCCTACTCGACCTGGCTTCTCATTGGCAGTGTAGCTTATATGAGTTAACTACACTTTGTTGAACAAAGTGTTTATTATTATTATTATTATTATTATTATTATTATTATTATTGTTGTTGTTTTTATATTAATATTATTTTGTATTAATATTATAATATTGTTATATATTAAATTGGTTAAATAAAATTTTTAAATGCCAATTCAAGTGAGACTAAACATTACATACCTAGTGCATTTATTTACTTATTCATTAATTCTCATTTATTTATAATGTATGTTGACATGTGTTGCAATGGGTACCAGATCCAGTGACAGAAACTCCTCCTCTGAATTCAGTGATTCTGCTTTCTGTCGTTCCCCATTTGCCTATCTCCTCCTTCCCCTCTTCCCATTCCCATGACTCAAAAATAAGGAGCCCTCCTCTTAAAGCCAGACCTGTGCTTTGCCTTCCCGTACTGCTTCCCCTCCATCATTATTGTCTCCTGCTCCTTTATGTTCATCCCTAAACCCCTTTCTTTGACTTTCCACAAGTGAAACATTCCATGTCCATTAGTACTAAGGTAAAGCTTGGATGGATTGATGGTTTAACCAGGGTTTTCTTGGATCAGCATGATGTGACCGTAACAGTGCCATGTGACAGTAAGTATGTTAAATCTGCAAACCACCCAAAAAGCTCCATTGTACTCTATCCCTCTGACCAAGGTCCCCTAAGAAAGAATTGCCATGGACATTATCAGAGCATTAGATCAGACTGTATGTGGTGGTTTGTGTTAGTTATAATGGACTACACAATGAAATGCAATCTTGGTGTTGTGGAGCCAACCATATACTGTAGATTACCCAAGCACAAGAAAAATATGGTTAGATAAGTAGGTACCCGATGGGTCCGGTGGGTGGGTCTAGGTTTGTGTGGATTATTGCAAAATCAATGCACTGTCCAAATTCAGTGCAGTGCTTTGATGAACTGCTTGATCTATATAAAGTTCTGTTTAATTATTTGCATCTATTTCTGAAATATCTTGTTTAGAATGTTCAGCTTCAGAAGCTTCTGATAGGCTAATTGACAATATATGAGTCAACTGGAGGCATACCTGTAGCTGTAACTCTGTGCCTTTTTGTTGGACATCATGAGAAAATCAAAAGACATCAGTCAAGCCCTTAGAAAAAAATGTGGACCTTTACAAGTCTGGTTAATCATTGGGAGCAATTTACAAATGCCTGAAGGTGCCATGTTCATCTGTAAAAATAATACTACACAATTAGAAACACCATGGGACCATACAGCCATCATACCACTCAAAAATTAGATGTGTTCTGTCTCCTAGCTATGAATGTCTTTTGATATGAAAAGTACAAATCAATTTCAGAACAAACGTGAAGGCAAATGTAAAGCCACTAGATGAAACGGGTATGAAAGTATTTATATCCACAGTAAAACATGTCTGCCAACATGGTGACTTAGTGGTTAGCACTGTCTCCTTGCACCTCCAGGTCCTGGGTTCAATTCCCACATCGGGTCTGTGTGTGTGGAGTTTGCGTGTTCTCCCTGTGCTTGGTGGGTTTCATCTGGGTTCTCCGTTTTCCTTCCAAAGTCCAAAAATATGCAGATTAGGCTAATTGGCATTTCCAAATTGCCCATAGTGTGTGAGTGTTGAACAGAGGTCTTACCACAGTTGTACAAGTGGGAAAAGGGCCTCCGAGTGGCGCAGTGGTAAAGTGCTCGACCTATCATCTGGAGATCGCGAGTTCGATCCCGGGTGATGCTGTAACCTCTCGCAGCTGGATGTCTAGAAAGAGCTGATTGACCGAGCTCTCAGAGGGAAGGTATGAAAGGTATTTAGTGCTCCCACATTAATCATGGCTCTACAGCCAACCAAGGGCGTCTGTGAGCTCATGCAAGCGGAAGGAGTGGATAGCACTGTCCTTTGAGTGTGTTGCGTGTGTGGTGCATGAGCGAGCAGTTCGAAAAACTGAGCAGTCTGAGCGGTCAGTGACGTCACGTGGTTCAGAGGAAACATGTGATAGTCTTCCGCCCTCCCGACTGAAAAATGGGAATAAATACGGTTCCTCCACGGTTCCTAATTGGACTTGGACGTTCCTAGATGGATGGATGGAAAACATGTCTAACATAAAAAGCTAGACTATGGTTTGCACCTGCACATGGGGACAAACAGTCTTTTTAAAGAAATGTTCTCTGGTCTGATAAACCAAAACATAAACGATTATGTTCTTATATAAGACAATGTGGATATATTGAAGCACCATATCAAGACATCAGCCAGGAAGTCAAAGCTTGGTCACAAATGGGTCTTCCAAATGGACAATGACTCCTCTAAAAACATTAGTAAAAATACTAATATCAAAGTATTTATGTGTTGGTTAAACATGCTAGTCTTTGCATTAGTTGATAAACAATCATTCAGTCTGTTACAGACAATTCAGATAACCCAAAGATTGCCATAGCTTTCCCATGGCTTTTTATTATTTTTATTTATTTGTTTATTTATTTATTGCAGCAACAGCCACATTTGTGTTCCAGTTATCATCCTGACATTTTGTTACTCATGCTGTATGTCGCTAACTTTGTGGGTCACCACATGAGCTGAACTTGCATTGGATGGTGAATAATGTTTGCCTTCTGTGTCAGAATTATTATTGTATTATTATTATTTATTAATATTATATATTAATAAATAATAGGAGTTTCAAATTGTGCAGAAGTTTATTATTATTATTATTATTATTATTATTATTATATATGGAATTATCTTAAAAGAATAACTGGCTCAAGGCAGCTTGGTTAAACAAAACAAAGTAATTACAGATGGTGTCAAGTGTCAATAGCAGATTTTACAGTTAATGCCTCTTTAGTAGGGAAAAAAAATCTTGTTCTTGTCAGGGAGGAGTAGAACACACTGGGATGTTTTACAGTTGTTGCCTATCCTGATCAAGTTTTCATGTGTTGTGTTTTCTGAGATGCTTTTCTCTGCTGCCACATTATTGGATATTTGCCTGAATGTACATATTCACAATAAAGTTGTGAGTAGGTATTCCTTTGAATAAATTACAAACTGCATTAAAAAATTGTATGCTTAAAATATAAATCTTTTACTGCTATTCCAACTGTCTAAGTATTATAAGAATAAATATAATTGGAAAAACTTTCAACATTACGCTTGACTCATAAATCCAGTGAGACTGATACAATAATCCCACACCCCCACATGCCCACACTCACACAATGTGTAGGACTATACATCCATTTACATACACATCAAAATATTTTGTATACAATAAAATATACCAAACTCGTAAATAGTCATACAGTATTTTGTGCACTGCAGTATCTGTTTTATATAAAACCGAATTGGGTTTGGCATATTGAGTGTTGTTTTTTGACCGTCTACCGGAATTGAGCCGAAACTGCAAAATCCAGCCAAAATTCTGAAATGTAAAGTCAAACATTTGCAAGCTGGGTCCACTGTATTGCCCTCCAATTACTAATTAGTACCCATGCTATTAACTGAATGCAGTCTACAGGTTCAATTACCCAAGTTATTACAACGTAATAATCAAATTTTAATACATTTATTATTATTATTATTAGTAGTAGTAGTAGTAGTAGTAGTTGTAGTACTAGTAGTAGTTGTTGTAGTGTTGTAATTTGTATTTTTTTGGAATGCAGTGATGTTTCATTTAAGAAGTAATACAGTACATCCTTTTATAAGGGTAAAACAAAACCAAAAGGAAAGGGATGAACAACAAACCCAAGACTCCATGACTTATTTTGAAGACAGAGAGCGTGTTAAGTAGTGTGTATGTGTGTATGTGTGTATGTGTGTGTGTATGTGTGTGTGTGTGTGTGTGTGTGTGTGTGTGTGTGTGTGTGTGTGTGTGTGT
>JAQMYJ010000017.1:12318412-12329391 GCA_030014305.1 Clarias laeviceps
AAACAGGAAGTTAATATCACCAACCATTCCCATTTTATTAAGGTGTATCCATATAAATGGCCCACCCTGTATTTATAAAGATAACAAAGAATAATGTCAGAAGTGATCTCAATAAGCGGATGTTTGTTGATATTTTTATCATCTCAAAAGTATATTAAAAAACAGTTACTTATCATTAACATAAATTCCTAATTAGACATATATTACCTATAATAAATTGCAGCATTTTGCGATTAAATAATTGCACAAGTGTCTATATTGAGATTTTTTTTATTTTGATTATTTGTGCAGCAATGTGTAAAAATGTGGTTTCTATGAGCATAAGGAATCATTTTCATTGACAAACTGGCCACCACAGTGTGCACTGTAGTAAAAGCTAAAGGTGGTTGAGTGAAATCTTGCATTTCTGAGGACTAAATAAGTATGGTTACCCACTGAATAAACTTTTTTTTTTCTTTTCCATAGAAGTAGACAGACATGTCCCTGCCAAAATATTACAATTAAGGTGTGTAAATGTTTTCAGGCATGTTTCTTACAGTTACTCATCTATAGTCTTCATCATCGTCTGACAACTGTAGGTGAGATCTCACTTACCAGCATTTGTTGGGCCAGTGGGACTCAGAATCAGCCTGAGGCTTCACTTTAGTAGTTAACAACAAGGTGTGTGTCATCTGACATCTGACGGTATGAAGAACCTGAATCATACTGTTGACTTCTTTTGGTATGACACACACACACACACACGCACACACACACAGGAAATGTGTCTAAAGTCATGTTCATTGTCTTGTACAAATGGTGGCAGGGGGATTCAAGACAATGCGCTTTGTCTGCACCATGTCCGTGTCCGGCCCAGACAAGAAAAATCCCGCCTCATGAGAGAGACATGGACCTTCCCTCAAACACCCCCTCCACCCTGCCTCTCTCTTTGTCAACCATAGTACCACCCATTGTTTTAGCAGGACAATCTGGGCAATATTTTAGGTTCGGGGGATGAGCTGAAATAAAAACTGTAGTCTTATCCTCAGAGATAAATAAGTAAAAGCTTGACCCAAGAGGGTCTCGGTGCCTTCCTACTCCATGATTAAGTAATAGGAAGGTGTCGGTTGTGAGAAGGAGGAAAGAGATCATGTTCTTATTCTCCTTACGCTTGTCCACTTGTACACTCACTCACCTGTAGGACAGAAATGTTGGTCAGTGTGTTTGTGTGTGCACCTGTCATACAGCTGTCAGTAATATTCAGGCTACACTATCCTGTCTGTCTACTAAAGACACTGGGACCTTTCTTTTCCCTCCAGCTGCTTTTGGCTGTTTCAGCTAAACCCTGCCACGTGTTCCAAGGTCATGGGGTCTATACTGGCAAACATCAGCTATTTTTACAGTGTCTATTTGTATCCGCTGCTGTTGGGATGAAAATGTTGAATTTCAAATGATCGTGTAGATCTGCGGTGTAGACATGATATTGATATGTTTTTGTTTTGTTTTATTTTAGCTTGTGGGTTTTTGATCACTTTCACTGCATTGATCAAGTAGCTGAGTGATTGACCAATGTGACGAAGCTAATTGTGCTTTGCATTTGGTTTATGTTATGTCATTTTATTACGGTGGACTGAGTAATAACCCTGTCATATCTCTATAACGCTGTCTGACATATTGCTCTTATACTGTCAGTATAAGAGTTATCAGGACAATCGAATTACGTACACGTTGCGAGTCTTTTGTGTGGCAGTTCATGTATCACACTGACTCAAGAATTGATTTCTTAACTTATTTAACTTTGCATTCAATTATTCATTCCTTCATGTTCTGTACTGATGTACAGGGTCATTGGGGTCTGAAACTTGTCTCAGTAGATTTTGGGTGCCAATCCATCACTGGCTGCTTACGCACACACACCAAGACACACTACGGGCAATGCCAATGGGAATGCCAGTTAGCGTAATCTCCAAGCACGGGGAAAACATGCAAACTTCATGCACACAGACCCTAGGCGGGAATCGAACCCTCAACCCTGGAGGTGCAAGGCCGCAATGCTATAGTAATATGTTGCAGTTCCTTTATGACCCTGCAGGTGGCATGCTCTAGACTGTTCACACACTGGCAGACAGCACAACATTGTGTGGGGTAGAAGCAAATTATTTGCTAAGTTTGGTTAGAATTGTAATTTAAAAAAAGAAAAAATGGAATCAGGATATTTTTTTAAAAATCACGATGCTAACAGAATCCCAATACAAATCAAATCGGCATCTAGGTATTGTATCAGACGATTCAGAGCCTTATGATTCTCATCGCTAGTCAGTAAAGTGCAGTGATGATGCCTATGGAGCTCAGCTGTTTTGCTGATTAGCTGAGTAACTAAACATCACTCTAGTCTAGGCTACTTCATCATTTCCTGCTCCAGCTCTTGTCCCTATATTTTGAAGTACAGAATTGTGTCCTGGCATGTAAGCTTAAAAGCAAATAATGAGACCGAGAATGAGGCACGAAGCTTTCTCAGGAACTTGTCAGAAGTGCTGACTCACCTCAGGTAACTTGTTTCTCTCACTGTGCCATTGTATTAATATTACTGCCTTCCTTACTGTAAATGAATAATGATAACATTCCTATCGGTAATTTGAAATCATATTTGTGTCTTGAGCAAATGCCCATCAGTGTAATGAGAAATTATTTGTTCATATTTCCTTGACCATATGTATGTTATTTTATTATAACTTTGTGGTTTTTTTCAGCCATAAATCATTTGTAATCTTTTAGCTCAGTGGTTATCCTGTTAATTTATATTGAGCATGTGTTCAACTTGTAATCATTTCTGTTCACGGTCAAAAACCACGGCTCTATCGGCACCTGATATTGTCCGGCTATTTCAACTTCAACAATATTTAAAAAATAAATATGCCAATACAGTAACCTCCAGGAAAACAAAATCTAACACAAACACCCTAAAGATAGTGAAACCAACATGGTGTGTGTTAGAGTAGTCGGACTAACTTGTTTGGCTTGACGTGGCAGCATGTGATTCTGGGCATGTGTGTATGTGTGTATGTGTGTATGTGTGTATGTGTGTGTGTGTGTGTGTATGTGTGTGTATGTGTGTGTATGTGTGTGTATGTGTGTGTATGTGTGTTCAATTCAATAACCCCAACTACTCAGTCCCAATGGTGTCAATACGGTTACCATGCATACATTTATTTTGTGAGGCAAGGGCATTTGTTTCCTATTGTAACATGAAACACACTGGAGTCCCTTTCCCCCGCCTGTTGCTCTCTCCATCTCCTCTTCTCTGTTTCCTGTGACTGGAGAGACACAATTAAAAACACATTAGATCTGTTTGAGTGCTTGTTATTTCATAAGTGCAGGGCTGCTGCACTGTGCAAGGTCTTTAAAATGTGGGGAAAGCCACAGCATGTGGAGGGGCCCTGGGGAGAGATGGGAAATAGATATTAACCCCAACTAGGACGCTTCTCAAACCACTGTGGCCCACCCACACTGACACCTGCATTCTAAAGGGAAAAACACATTCACTTAAACAGCACACTGACAGGGCACATGACAAGCATACAATTATGTATTTACAGATGTGCTATAATGGCCTGAGGTACCTGACTAGTTATCATTAATCAATTTGGGGCTAAACCCTACTAACTAAAACTAACCGATTATACATCTCGAAAAATTTGACCAAACTGAAGAAGTTTTTTTTTTTTTTTTTTTTTTTTTTAAAGTGACAAAAAGTGACATCCCTAGGCGTAGGGATCTTGCCAAAGTTAAAAATGTAGTTTCTTAACATTCACGTATTTGTTTTAACACTTTTCCATTTTAAATAGCTGGTCTTTGCTGAAATTATGTACATTTACTTATTTATTTCATAATTGCATAGAGTTCTAAATGTATAGGTTTTTCAATTTGTCCTTAATAAACAAGCTGGAGGATGCGACGAGATCAGTCACATGTATGTTTAATTGACCATATGGGACCATCCTCAGCAGCAGTGAGTGGTCTCTATGTGATGAGCACTCCAACTAGAAGTAGAGCATCAGGACCAGTGGTATCTTATTAGCATCACAATTTACTTGATAGAGTGAGAGAGGTGGGCAGTAGGGAGAGAGAGAGAGAGAGAGAGAGAGAAAGAGAATGATAGAGCGAAAGAACATAAATAAGTATGCTCATTGTCAAATTATGGATAATGTGCAGAGTACAAGCAGGTGCTCCTGCAGGATTACTAGAACAGCAATAATTAAAAGGCATAATCAGAAGGAAACAGAAATGAGGGCTCCCTGGGAAAGTAAGACTAACAACTTCTTGAGTGAACTCACGAGAGTGGGGAAATACAGCATGCAAAAAAGCCAGTTTACCATAAAATTCTATGTCTATAATTCTATGAGTTCCCCAGATCTGTTTCAAATACTATTCACAAAAGGGCTGACAACAAATAGCCTGCATCTTTTGATCAAAGTAGTCATGATGGATCAGGAATTGCAAGCAGTTCAAGAAGGTACTATTTTAAAATCAATGCAAAATTTTATTGGAACTCAATGCTGTGCGAATAAGATTATTTACAACTGCAAACTCAAAATGATCAGTCAAGTAAGATCTGAAGCCAGGAGAGGGTTGTTCGCTTAACTCCTACAAAATTTTCACATCTATCAAGGAGTATAGTGATAAATTGTGTCAAAAGCTGCACTAAGATCAAGCAAGGAGATCAGAGGCCAGTAGGAGGTCATTTACCACTTTAACCAGTGCTGTCTTTGTGCTATGATGAGGCCTACATCCTGAGTGATACATTCAATTAATGTCATTCCTATGTAGGTACGAGCATAACTGCTGTGCTTTAATAACTTTAATAGGACACTTTAATAAGTCACTTTTTATGCATATTTGCACACCCCAGCCATTTCTAAATTTCTAATTTTTTACAAATTTCTATTTTTTTCTTCTATATTTTGCTATATTGTTATTTTGTCCTTATTTGTATAGTATATTTTACTTTGTACAGTATATTTTACTAGTTAATTTTATTTTCTAACGTATTTCTTTTATTCATATTTATTTATTATGTATAAGCTTTTATTTTTTAAGGTCACTGGCAGTCGTATAAGCATTTCACTGCATATCGTACTGTGTATGACTGTGTATGTGACACATAAAATTTGAATTTGCTACAACCTTTTCTAGGATCTTAGAGATAAACAGGAGGTTTGATATTAGCCTATTGTTTTTACAGCTGACAGGGGTCAAGATACGGTCTCTTAATTGGGTGTTTAAGAACTGCTAGTTTAAAGAATTTACAGTAGGTACAGTACATAGACAGTGCAGAGAAAAGAATTGTATTTTTATTGAGTATTCTGGTATTATCTGTTCATATAAACTTGTCGGTGCAGGATCTAGCATACAAGTTGATGATTTTGCTGAAGAGATAAGTGACATTGGTGTGCATGTTTCTGTGATTGGTCTTATTCCTAGCTAATTTCATTACAGTTTCTATTAAAAATCTATGATTATTTTTGTGTTCCAGCTGAAGAATAAATGTGGGGCCAATCAAATGTCTCCCTGATGGTTTTGCATAATGGATAACTATCTGCCTGTATTTCTCAGCACTGAAGTCACCATTAATCCTGACCAAATCTCCAACAGTATTTGCAGAAATGTAGCCCCTAACTTACAAGGAACCTCTACCATGCTTCCCTGCAGACTCCAATTATTGTACCACTCTCTAGCATTTTTGCAACAGCCTCTTGCAACAGCCAAATCTTTCAAATCTTGATTCATCAGTCCAGAGCATCTGCTACCATTTTTCTGCACCCCAGTTCCTATGTTTTCATGCATAGTTGAGTCCCTTAGCCTTGTTTGCTGGTCGGAGATAAGGCTTTTGGGCCACAATTATTTCATGAAGATGATTTCTTGCCAGACCTCTCTGCAGTATAAATGGGTGTACCTGGGTTCCACTGGTGTCTGCCAGTACTTTGCTGATGGCACTGTTGTACATCTTTGAGTTGAAAGGAAGTACTGTAAGCATGATATGCATTTTATTTGGTCCTCAACTTTACCAATTTCTTTGTGAAATTTCAAAATGCTCAGTCATGCCATGGTGTACCTCACCTTAGTAGCAGAATTTTGCTGTTCCTCGCCCAAGCCTTCTACACAGCTGTATCTGTTTCAATTAATGACTGTACTTCGACCTACATATGAAATTGCTTGGTATAATTTGTTAATCATACACCTGACTCTGATCCTTTATTTAGGGGAAATGGCTGTTGGTGTAATCAATACAGTACTTGAAAATAATGATCATTTAAAAAAAATTGCTAAATTATCAACAGTTCAGATAGTTATTTCAATAGTTTTGAATGCATTCAAGTGACATGGAGAAATGTGTTATGTAACATATGGTATATTATATAGAAATGTTGTATAGAGCAGAAAATATTTGTCTGGACATTAGATTAAATTCCGATTAAACACTTTGAAAAGCATGAAAAAAATATTTTAAATGTGAAAAATATTCTAAAACAAGAACTTACTACTGAAAATGCTAAAAAAAAAAAAAAAAAAAGTAGTATAAATTCATATGTTGTATGTGTAAGATTTTGGTGTTTTTTCTTCACTTGGAACTATGATATTTCATTACAATAACAATATATCATAATTTATAAAATGTCTTGCATCATCCTGCTTCTAGAATGATGCTTTGAGTATACTTAGCAGGAAGTGAAATAAGTGTGCATATGTGTGCTGAGGGAAAAACATAGGACTCTGATTAGGATTTATTTGAGAAGTCTGCATGTGTGTGGGTGTGTGTTCATGTATTTGGAGTCATTGTGTGTGAAATGATATATAGTCATAATCAAATAGGAAAATATAAGTAAGCCAGGCCCACTCTCAGTAGTGGAATGTTTTATAATTGTAGCTTAAGGTGAAGTTTGGCCATGCTTTCATGTGTGTGTGTGTGTGTGTGTGTGTGTGTGTGTGTGTGTGTTTATTGTTTTAGGTGAGGGTGGCATTTAATACTAGAGACTTTAATTACACATGGGTTAAATCTTCTAAAGATCACAGGAAAATATTTGGAATGTTTTCTTTATGATCATTAACCCTTTCCTTATTTTCCTTAAGAAAAGAGCAGTTTGCTCTCTCTCTCCCTCCCGCTCTCTCTCTCCTAGACATAGTACAAGGAGGAGAGGAATATCAGGAGGATTACCACAATGCATGATTCTTTAAACTTCTCTAAGAAGCCTTTGTACGCTACAACCATCAAAGTAATTTTAAGAATTCACTAAGTGATTTGAAGAACTCAATTAGATTAGTGTGGATTTTTCCCCATTAGGATGCTGGCGGTCTCTGTATTAGCCCTCTGTGGAGATGTGCACAGCTACAGTGGAAGATGATACACAGGGCCATGGTCACAAACACATAGCACACAATTGTAAGGAAAAAGGACTGTAGAACACATATATCTTAGATGCACCAGAGTAACAAATACCAATATATAAAAAAGTACACCAGCTTAAAGAACAGAAAGCTGCCTGTGGAAGCTGGGAAAAGAATAAAAATCCTTTAGTCAACATTAATATTCTGTCTGCCAATTTAAAGAGAAATTCATCACATCTAATATGTCAGAATTCCCTCACGCAGCATTCATTTATTTTCTTTACCACTTATCCTGTAAAGGGTATGTGAAGTCCAGAGACTTTGGGCTTGAGACGGGGTACACCTTGCACAGGGTGCCAATCCATTGAAGGGCACACATGAGCACACACTCACACACACATTTCCACGCTACAGGCCACTCCATTAAAAACAAGGCATGGACTCCACAAGACCTCTGATGGTATGGTGTGGTATCTGGCACAGAGTTTGTAGTAGCAGCTTGTTTAAGCACTGTATTCATGGCTCAGACTTTTTTGTCCACCACGTCCCACAGCTGCTTGGCCAAGTCATGACCTTGAATGATTTGTCATGTTTCTCAAACCATGCCTGCAATGTGTAGTGCAGGAGGGCACATTATCTTGCTGAAAGAAGTCATTGTCGTTAGGGGATGTTAGTCAAAGCAAGATGCACATGAATGCCAGCACCTAAGGTTTCCCAAGAAAATATTGTCCAAAGCATCACATACCATCTTCCCATAGTGCATCCTGGTGAAATCACTTTCCCATGTAATTGATGTATACTCACATGGATATCCACATGATGTGATTCATTAGAAAAGTCTACCTTTATCCATCCCTACATGGTCCAGTTCTGATGGAAATGTGGCAAATGTAAGAACACCCCACAAAACTTTGCTTTGCTGGAAATTTTCTGAACCAGTCATTGAGTCAACATAATTTGCCCTTTGTCAAAGCTGCTCAGATCCTTACACTTGTCCAATTTTTCCTGTTCCAGCACAGTAACTTCTAAAATGTACAGTTCATTTGCTGCTGAATATATCCCAACATTGCCAGGTGTCATGGTAATTAAATAATCAGTGCTATTCTCTTGACCTGTCATTGGTTTTATGTCTAATTTGTTAAATTAACAAATAAAGCAATTATTTAATAGTTTCTGTTAAATATGTCTGTCAGTGAATCCTATTGTTTGTAAGATAATGGTTTGCTCCTCCAGAATGAAAATACTGTAATAAGCATAAAAAAGATATAGACAACTGGATAAAAATATGTCACCTTGTCAAGATGAGGAATATAATGGCAGCACAAGTGTTCATGTACTTTAACTTTGACTATTAAACTAAATCTGGAGTAGTCCCAGTTTTTAAATATATTACTACAATTTACATAAATAAAATTATATTCAGGCAGTTGTTAAGTCATATTTTAAGCACCAGGTCAGATCAACTACTATGTTGGGAGACATCAGATGCCATGCGACCCAGTTTCCCAGCGGATAATGTTGTGCTCCTGAATTCTGTTTAGACATGTGTTACTATATATATACATTTTTTTTCTTAAATAATTATTGCACTGATTGCAGGGCAGGTGTAAGCTATGGCAGCTTGATTTGAGATGCATATTTTGTGTTTTGTAATGTCTGGTTACCTTGTTAGCTTGCATGTAGAAAATATTTTGTTTGTGTACAGATGCCATTGCAGTACCTCAGCAGTCTCCTCAATGCTGGAGAATTTGTGTGAAGTATGCATGTTTATGTGTGTGTGTGTGTGTGTGTGTGTGTGTGTGTGTAGTTAGTAATGCTCAGAGGTACAGTTCTTCTTTACAGCACTTAAGTATTGTTCTCATTTAACTGTACTTTACTTGAGTGTTTTCTATATGTGATATTTAAATAGAGACTTGTTACCTTTCAGATGATGGTCACACAATAGTGAATCACCTTTTTAAACTAAACATAAGCATTCATGCTGACACACTATGTGTGCGTGTGTAAGCAAAGTGTGAACGACAAAAACAAAACACAAATTATTAGGAGGTCATTATGAAGGTGAATATTGGTTAGTAAACCAAACTGATTGACAGTTACCTGGGCAAGGGATCACAACCACTTGGTCTTTGGGCTGCAGATTCTTCTGGCTCCTTTTTCAAGCGTCTCAAACAGGAACATTTATTTTGGTACACACCTTATTGTATTCCATATGCTTGCAGTATGCCCATTTTTAATTACATAGATTGCTTGCATTATACAGTGTAGATATGGTAGAAATGTTCACCACTGAAGTAATTAAAGACAGTAACAAAGCTGCATGCTATTTGTTTAATTGATGGCAAATCTTGTCGCTATCAACAAGTCATGGCATCATCTTCAGGGTCTCCTTTCCATTCGCTTAAGTAACTTAATAACTTCTCAGTTATAATTTTTTTCATATGCATTTTTTTAAAGAATATTTTTCAGCAATATATTTCTCTTTTTCAATCTCCTTTTCTTAAGGAATATTCCCTATACTATAGCACTGAACATTAGCAACTGAAATCTTCATTTTTTAACAACATTAATCAATAATTTATTTTTGGGCAAACCCTCCCAGCCACTGGACGCAGTGCCGGTCCCAAGCCCGGATAAATGGGAGGGTTGCGTCAGGAAGGGCATCCGGTGTGAAACCTGTGCCGACTGGATTTTCTGCTTTGGCGACCCATTGCCAGGAACAGCCAAAAGACCAACAACAATCAAAGATTTATTTTTAGCTTCTGCAATGCCATAACTTCCTTGAAATAAAACTACAATCACAGAGTTGCCACTTGCATCATTGAAATGTGGTTTCTTCTTTATACTTAAAATCCACCAATACTGAAAGATATTCAATATTCTAACTGTAATGTCCTTATAAACGTCTATAAACTTATTGCACACTCATTTATTCATTATTAATTTATATTTTCATTCTAAAATTTCAAATCTGTACTATACTTGTACTTTCATGTTATCTATAACATCAACTTTAATTGTGTTTAGAATAATTTAAAATACTGTTTATCTGTAACTTTGTTGGATAGATATCCAGAAAAAGAAGAGGTTGTTATGTTTTCATTACACCTAGCAATTCATCAAGAAGATGTCTATGTAAAAGACTTTCAATAAAAAGCTGCAGTCAACTGGTGTCGCATGAGATAGGCCTTGACCTCCTCTAACCAGCTGATGAAACTGTCATATAACACGGACAGTGAAGAATGCTTATTTTTGCAATAATGTTGAGCAGCCTATTATAATACATTGTTCATTTATCCAGTCATTATTCTGTCTTGACCATCAATATTTGCTTTTTTTATGCTCAAAGTCCATGTTGCCTTTTTTTACTGCCCTGTAAACATCTTTCCCTCTTTAGCTCTCTTTTTATTTCTGTTCTCTGAATGGAATATTCAATTCAATTCAATTTTATTTATATAGCGCTTTTAACAATGGTCATTGTCTCAAAGCAGCCTCACAAAAATGAAAGAAATTAATTTTTTTCAATGTCAAAAAAAAACGATAATAATAATAAATTGTGTATGTGTGAGAAAAATGTGTCTAGATAATAATGAGATGAATGAATGATGAATGAAATG